>CM077834.1:38148615-38363615 GCA_039720395.1 Liquidambar formosana | reverse complement strand
ATACTGACTATATATATAAATCATTCCATCTTTTTCTTATAATTGGATTTACGTTGTTTAACTTTTTGTAATTGTATGGCATAGAATTAGACATGAATAAAAGCTTAAGGAGTATGACATGACATTGAACATTGGTAATGTATGATTTTTCTCTTACAATTGTAACTTTGTCAGCAATTTGTAATTCCTTTTTATCTTTCCACATTGCCAACAAAAAAGATAAAATTTATAGATTCCTTGATTTTTATTTTTTTTATTTTTTTCATAATAATTTTCACGTGCACGTGGTGCATTGCTAATTTTACGCAAATGAAAGAACAAGGGGAAACACTGTACTAGTGTGCAAGGGTATTCGCACCAAAATTTTCAGATCATGGAGCCAGCAAGTACTAAAGGACCAACAATAAATGCAAATGGAGAACTAGCTTTGAAATGTGAAATGTCGCATGTACAAGTACACAAAGCTATAGTACACTACAAGAAGTTGACAATGGTTATGTTTCCTCCCTTTATTGCCAAGATAACCATTTTCATATCCAAGATCAATTGCAACTCTCTCATACTCCAATACAAAAGAAAGGTTAGATCTCACAGACCTGGAGCACAAGGTTCCAGAATGAGAATGACAACCTTTATAAAGAAGGATCCGGCACTAGGGTTGCACTAACCGAAAATGTGACGTCCCTTTAGCTTTAACACATATAGCATCCCTCTTTTGATCATCCCATAAGCAGAAAATTTTAATTTCTATTGACAGTATTAACACATATTACCATCTTACTCTTATTGAGTTGTATACCTCAATGTATTTCCTAGCTGTTTTATTCCAGCTATTGTCAATTTTCATAACCTTCTGTACAATACCACTCCATTCATCTGGTTCTGCATAAAAAATACAATAGAAAATAAGAAAATCATTAAAAAATAATAATAATAATAATAAATAAAAGGAGGAAAAAAGAAGAAAAAAAAAAGGAAAGAAATCTTCTAAACAAATAAACTTTACACCATGTTTTACCTTTTAGTTGTTAATCACTAATCACACCTGGTATTTGATAGAAGTAACATTTAAACCCCTCTTAAAATATTACAAAAGACCATTTTCACCAGGTTATTAGCAGAGTCAAAATGGGTAAAATGGACTTCTCAACTTCTTAAAGTGGTTGAATTTGGTGGAGAAGTTGTAAAAGGAGGTCATTGATGCTAGAAAATCAAAGAAATATTAGGGATCTTTTGGAGACCTGAACTGGAGGTTATTGATATTTCTATGTCCTTGGAGAAGTTTAGAAAACCATAATTATCTTCCTTTTTTTTTTTTGGATCAGCAACAAAGTTTTATAAATAAAAGATGAGAGTACATGAGAAAACCATAATTATCTTGCTTATCCTTGCCACAAATGCAACAGTTTTCATAACCTGTTAACAAACTATCTGATCAAGAGTGCTGAACCTCCATGTCAGAGATAGGGGCTAAGATCCTTTCACCTCAGCATTAGGCAGCGATACCCTTTGGTTCAGGTTCTCAAGTAGCCTTTACATAGAAGCAATGCCTAGAATGAACCACAAGATGCAGTATATGTAAGGTTTTGAAACCAAGCTGGACTTACTCTCTCTGTAGTGAATAAATGCACGGTCTAAAGCCCAATTCAAGGATCCTTCGTCAATTCCTTCGAAAACAAACCTTTAAAAAGAATGAACATACTGCACTGGTTAGACTTTTTTTGCAACTAAAGCTTATAACCAGTAAATCAAGATATAGAAAGTTAAAAACTTCCTAAAACACTGGACCATCCTATCTTAATCATGTAGACACCGCAAATTTGAATAAGTTTCATCAATCCATTAACATCACTCTCATAAATACTCAACAAATCTGACCCAACTATTAGGTTGGCCAGCATGAATCCTTTCTCCATTCTCTTGAATAAACGAGCTTGGAAGTTAATTTTACAAAGGAATTTCTTCAATCATAATAAATGATACCCAGAATGACATAATATGTCCTTTTCTTCATACCTCATGATGAGTAGTATATATCAGTGGCCTTTTATTATGCACTTGACTTAAATGTCCTAATATTAACATTAAGCATTGGATAAATTTTTTGAACAATGAGCAGATGCGGGGTAGCCCAATTCTCTGTCATATACTTGATATGACCATCAACTAAACTGAAATCAAGAGCACATGTACTTAATCAATAATTTGAAGGCATGATCAGAAGTTTTTTAAGAGGTACCCAAGCTACTTGGATATGTAAAGTTTGTTATTTAACAAGCTTTGGTAGTAGCTATGGAAATCCTGAGCACTTATATGGTGTATGCTTGTAGCACAGATTTTCAGACAGGTCGTAATCTTTCCCCCAGATAATGGGTATGAGAATATGGAATCTTTACGAATATACAAAGTCCAGCAACAGCGATTCCTATATGTGATGCACATGCAAATAGGTAAATCCACCCTTATGATGGACCACAACAGCAACAATATAAACACTGCCTTCAATTGACCAACTGAACTTTGGATGTGTTAATTTTCCAACCTATAAGCTTAAGCTATTAGGTGGAGGGCCCAAACAGGCATATGAAGCTATATCAAACTCAATACTTAAATGATGTGGGCTATGGGGTTTCCCAACAAGATGGTTATGCTATCTACCCCATCCTTTGAATGCTTTAAACTAAAGTTGAACAATCGGACAAATAATACGATCATATTTCAGGTTAAGTACCACTGCCAGGATCTATGAACTGGAAGTATCCACATTTGCTTATAACTATGATATGCTATAACTAATACTCTTACTATCAGTGGGTTTCAGGTTCTCCTAGTGGCAATACTATGATGAAACCTCGCACAACACCTAGAATAATCTGTGTTTAATAGATAATTCAATGGTTTTTGTCTTTTCCATTTTTGTTCTCAAAGCATTTCTCACCTAAAAAATTTAAAATTCTTTTTAAAAAAAAAATTATTAACCCATAAACCCAAAAGAAATTTCCAAAGAGCTAGCACAAAGAGGAAGACGGCATAGAATAAGACGATTGAGACTTGATTGTGACATGGTCGCCGACTTATAGTAGATATTGCTCAAGATAGTTCATTTTAGCAGATTGGCTAAAAGGATAAACATAGCTGACCCCAAGTTGTTTGGTTAACATTTTGTTAACTTAAAATAATAAGTACCAAAAAGAAATAATCAGAAAATACCCGTTTGCCATCTCGCAATTTTGCTGATCATCCATATCAAACACTGTGTCAGCAAGACCACCAGTCTTCCTAACTATGGGTACCTGAAACAATTGTTAGAATTCAAATGAGAGACCTCACGCTAGTAGTATTCTCCTCAATGTATCATATAAGTGAATTTTTTTTTCTAAGTAATCATGAACGAAGATGTGTCGAAGTGAAATCTCCTGGGATTATTGAACGTAAATCTGTGTAACAGCCTATGCAAACTGGGTTAAAAGCGGTAGATAACCTCGTTCCTACAGGCTATGTTCAAAGAGAACTTATAATTAGGGACCAACAAACTGCAATTACGAAACATAAATTTTTATAATTATCAATACTTAGAATTGAATGTATATGAGTAAAGGATCTCTTTTGAGTATCATAGTCCAAAATTTAAGGCTCGTCGTTTGAGTATTATAGTGTAAGTCACTAGTCTTTTGAGTTTATAGTCTGAATCTATTGTACAAGCATATTTTCTTAATTGTTCAGGAAGTCAATTATTATTATTATTATTATTTTTGAGAAATGTATTGGAAGTCAATTAAGTATTATGAGTTATGGACAAAATGGTGTAACAAGTGTATGGGACTCATAATTAGACACTGAAACATGTCTAACCAGTGATATTTCTTGGTTCATAAATCTACTATTTGTACAATCAGTCATCTCAGCCGCAGGCTGTTTTTTCAAAGTTTGCTAGTTATATGATCACCAAGATAATGCAGGAAATTGAAGAGGTAAATATTGGTTAGTTATTATCCATATATTAGATATTGGGATTTAACAGAAGCACATACCGCTCCATAACACATTCCAATCATCTGCGCTAGCCCGCATGGCTCATATATGGAAGGAACCAACACCATGTCTGCAGCAGCATAGAGCATATGTGAGAGCTCCTCACTGAAAGACAAAGGAAATCCCAAACAGGAAAAGACAATTATAGTCAGTAACACACAAAAGTACAATGCATGTTATTTCAGGACATAAAAGGGAACTTGTTTGCTAGAAGCTTCAGCTGCTTTGAAAATGGGATTTCGATCTACCTATAGACGAGGAATTCCAACTTAGTGAAAGAGGGAGGAAGAAAAAAACTCAAATTTTGGAGATTTTAAGGAAAACAGATAACAAAATTCACAGTAGTGGGTAAGCGTTTGGTAATCCAGATGATTTACCTATACATCAAAAGAATCCGGATGCTCGGACCTTGGTTATGCTACAAGAAGTAAAGTAATTAAATGTCTGTCAGATCATCATGTTACTTGCATTCAGAGTGGAAGAAAAAGAGCAGCAAAGAGATTAAGAAAAAACTAATAATCAATTTCCTACAATATTCTATTAGGTATAGAATATCTTTATCTCATGAAATTTAAAAGACTTCTGTTCATTTTAAAATTTGTAAATAACTTCAAATTAAAATAATTTTTAGCAACTACCACCAAAAAGATTCAATAATCTAAAACACCAAGAAATTTCAACAAGAATTCTATTTGTTTGTTCCATTGGAGTTAAAAATAGGCACAAATAATTTCTAACAAAAGTAAATGAAGAGAGAATTAATGAGCAACTCAATCGGAGTCATGTCAAGGCATAGGGTTCTTGAGTAGTATATTACATTTATACTAAAAACAAGTTGAATTCAAGAAACAATAGGAAGACAATGTTTTGGAGTGGCAGATTTCCAGATTTCCACCATAACTAGACAACTCTGTTAAATTAACAGTAAAGCTATGAGGATGTCCCCACAAATTGAGGTGCCTGAAAACTGCTTACTTCCTCAAATGTTTCTCTTGATCCTCAATACGAGAACTTAGCTTCAATAATGGAGCGTTGCTCCCATTTGATATTCTTTGATGATCGAAGCATTTCTTGTAAGGTATACCCATTTCATCAATATATGTTGTAAGGTACTTAGTATACATCAAAGAAGCGGCGTTTGAGGAAGGTTTCCCCAACCAAGGCTAGTGTGTGCTCCTTGTCCGTAACTGGTGTACACTCCAATGCTTAATGGCTGCCTGAGTTTGTAACAGGATTAGGGAAGTCTATAAAAGTACCTCAAGACTTGATGTTGGTTTAGGAAGTAAGAGGTCAGGTTGCATTACTTTAATTGTACCACTAGAATGACTTGAGAGATTTCGGCTTGGTGGTTAAAGGGAGGGCTAACCAAGGCAGTTATGTAGGGAAATGGGGAGCAAGTAACTTGGCTACATCTATCTAGGATTAGGACATGTGTGAAAAACCAATTCACCCACTAATTGGGAGATGTTAAAATCCTATTGGACTTTTAAACCAACCAATAATATTTCTCACCTTTCTAACGTGTCAAGCCTTTCTTGCTAAATGCACACTGCCCCAAATTTATGATGAATTGTGTCTACTTCAGTATAAGTGTTAATCTCTTTCCAAAACACTTGGCTTATAAGCCTTATATGTATTGGACCAGATTTTGGTCCAATCAATGCAAAACACTTAAGAGATGTGTGGGAACTATATCAATCCTTACTATTAGTCTTTTACTATAAATAGCCTTCAATTCCTACAATTAAGAGGATGAAAAAATTGTTACAAGAGCACTGAAAAAACTCTTTCATAGCACTTAATTGCATGAAACATGGTTGCACGAAGTGTTATTAACATGAGGTGGCATCATGCATGTAGACTTGCATTATAGGTGTCATTAAGCACAAGGTGTCACTTCAAGCAAGTGTTAAGCACGAAGAAGTGCTTCATGCATGTAGTTGCGTATGTTTGGCCACATGGTCAGGTGCTTGACGTGATTGTCACTAAATTTTAGCCATGTAAAGATAAAAATATTCTAAGAATTTTATAAAATTCCATGATGTGCTTAATTTGTTGCAAAAGATATATAAGTCACATGGCAAAATGGTGACATGGTTGTAATGTATCAACAAATGTAATGTCATGTATGATTAGTTGAAATTGTAAGAATTATGGTTATGTGGAACTATGTGGAAATATGAGGCTAGTGATGATATTAATGACAGATGGAATAGGATTATTTAGTGTAATCTTTTTCACAAGTTTGGAAAATTGGAAGATAACCTAAATACAAAAGAGTTATGTCGGATTTTTGACAAAATTATTATCCTCTAAAGCAAATAAATTTGTGAAATATGTCATAATAACAGATTTTAAACATTCCTAATACCATCCATACTTGGACATAAAACCGTTTTCATTAGGGAAAACCAAGTTTTAATGAATCCCAAATTGTTTATTAGTCATGATCATGGTCTTAATATTGTCGATATTGGCGATACATCGACATATCGAAGGGGGTCGATACGATATTCCCATGATATATATATTTCTTTAGTTGTTTATTGAGCAATATCGGTGAGACAACCAATATTGAAACTATCGGAGTTATCGTACATTTTCGCTTGATTTTCGCCTGAAATCGTTCTAGTATTATAAAAAATTTGACGACTGCTACAAAAATATCGACAATATATTGATATCATCACCGTCACTTGTTGTCCTTTCCATTGTCAACAATTTAACAAAGAAGAAGAAAAAGAATAGCTACTGATCAACCTGTCACCGTCATCCTACAAGCTTTGTGGTGTGACTGAAACTTCTTGCTTCGTCACCATCACCAAAATGGTCTCTCCTATTGCCTCAACAATGCTTTGTGGTGTGACCTAAACTTCTTGTGTTGTGAAAGTAAGAGCTTAAGCAAGACGAGGTCTCTAGTTTGGAACTCTACCAGCCTTCGCTTCTTGTAAGCCCCGCTTCATCTTCTCAACTGCCTTCTCTAAGTAGGTGCTAGGCCAACTCTTTTTGCTCCTACTAGCCCTTTACTGCTTTATGTGTTGTTGGGCTACTCCTCGTGTAGCCTGTTGCAACCTTACTAGGCGTTAAGGGTTGTTATCCTATGTCTAGCATGAATGGACTCTGTCCTATTGAATATGAGTGCTGTGATTTGTAAGAGAATTGGGTTATGTCTAACAAAGAATTTGTAAGATCCTGTACCACATCACACAAGTAGTCTTGGATTCATCTCCTTCTACAATCCGCACATGATAATACCCCGAGTGAAGGTCGAGTTTGGCGAAATACATTGCTCCCCCAAATTAGTCGAACAAGTCGGCTATCAATAGGATGAGGTATTTGTTCTTGACCGTTACCTTGTTAAAGTGCCCAAAAGTATATGCATAGACATAAGGACCTATCATGCTTCTTTTGGAATAACATTAGACCATATAGCACCTTGGATGGTTGGATGAAGTGTGCATTAGGTAAATCCTTCAACTGCTTCTTCAACTCATCCAACTTCGACAAGGACATGCAATAGGATGACGCCTTAGCTAGGGGTTTAGCACTAGGCTCCAACTCTATCTGATGATCGACTTCGCTCTTAGGTGGTAATATCTTGGTCAGATCCTTAGGCATCACATCCTGGTACTCCACCAAGACATATTCTATCTCCCTAGGCACATCCACTGAAGTACCTTAGGAAGTCTCTTCCGTTTTCAGAGCTGTTAGGTAGGTAGTCTTCTATTTCTTCAAGCCCTTAAAAGAATTGCATCGCTGATAGTATCTTTGACTCGTCCTTAGCCTATCTTGTCACTGGTACCATATAGGGCATCCCTTCCTTAGTGTCACGGGTTGCCAAGTAAAGCATGAGACCTATAACTTGTGACCATCATCCAGAGAGACTTCCTAAGGCTCAAAGGGTCCAACATTAAAGATCTAAAGTGATCATTATGCTTAAGGAGCAATAGTGCGCTTGGTGGCATGCGAACTATCATAGGTTGTGCATATCATGGTTAATATTGTGATGCAGACCGCGTCGCGTGTTTGGCCTTAGAGTTCATATAGAGGGGTTGGATCATTAAGACGTCAAGCAAAGTGACTATTTTCATGTATGACCCTGCATCGATCGCTCTTAGTGGCATATCTCTTTCACAAAAAAGTCACATCACCCCTCACACCACGACCAATTTTGGTAAATTCAGCATTTTATTTATTTTAGCTATTTTCAAACTTTTAGTTATTTCCTTGTTATTTAATTATTACCTTTAGTTTATTAGTTTCCTAGTTAATTTTGAATTGTTTTAGTAGAATTAGGATTTCTTATTTATAGCTTTAGTTCTCTATATGAAGGATTGTAGCCTTATGGCAAAGATAGTTTGAGTTGATTTTGAGATTAATAATATTCAAAGAGAGAATTTATCTTCTTCCTGCTTTCGTGGTCTAGTGTGAGCCAAGGACTTTAAAATCGTTGATACCAGCGATATATCGTCGATATATCGCCGTATCGACAGGGGTCGATACGATATCTCTTGGTGATTTTGTTTTAGCAAGTCATCGGTGGATATATCGCTGTATCGACGAAATATCGAGGAATCTCGACAATATCGCAATAGATCGCAACTTTTTCCATTTTTTTATCCATTTACCATCGAAATTTGGGAGAAATTTCGTCGATATTTCAGTGATATCGTCAATCTATAATCCTATCGGTACAAATTTTGAACTATTTTTTAAGAAATTTCTAAGAAGAAAGAAGAGCTGGTTGACTGGTTCATTCCATCACGGCGTCACTGACATCCATCCCACCATAACAGAAGAAGAAAAAGAAGAAGGAGAAGAAGAAGAAGAAGCAGAAAAAGAAGAAGACATCTAACCAACCTGGTCGCTGCCATCGTCATCTTTGCTATCGTCCTCATCGTTCAGCCTCCATGTCATCGTTGGTTGGTCCTCACTCCTCATCGTCGAGCCTCTACAGCAGAAGAAGAAACCCTCGCTTCTTTTGAGGGTCTCGAGCCCTCTTCAGTTGACTCGTGAGACTGATGTATCTTTTACCTTATATTATGTATTTTATTTCTATATTTCTATTATAACACTTTTTAAAAATAGATACTCCCTATAAATGATGGCTAATGGCTAATGGCTAACACTTTTTATTATTTTTAAAAGAGTCCTACATTAATTCAAAAAAAAAAAAAAAAAAAAAAAAAGTAAAAAGAGTCCTACATTAATTGATTTATTTTTAGTTATATAAATGATTTGAATTGCAATTAAAAATATTACTCTAATCTAAATATTTTATAATATAGTCAAAACACCCATTATAAGTAATACACACACACACACACATATATATATAGTCCCAATTAGTTAGGGACATACTGAAATATATTAGTATTAATATCATGCATTAGGGGTTGTATCATGTGCATTGGCCTAATATTATATATATATGTGTGAAATTTAAATGTCAAATTTGTTTAAAAAATTTTATTTGCTCAACGCAGTATACTTTTTTATACCCTTCACAACACATACTTGTATTATACACTTTTAAATTGTAATCATTTGATTATAAATTGTGTATTAGAGTCTAAATCATTGTTTTCCAGAGTTTCAATAAAAATATCTATGTTTAACTCATAATATCCACCATATATTTAAAACGATATCGATATTGTCGATATATCCAATGATATATCTGATATATCCATATTTTTGGACCTTCGATATATCCATCGATATCGATATTAAAGTCCTTGGTGTGAGCATTAAATTGTGGTTGCCTAATCTTCTAGTAGTGTCCATGCAACAATCAATAGATTGCTGGAAGGTACTGTTATTTGGTAATCTAGTCTCGACCACATTTTTCGTTGCATCACTTGGTTAGAGAAATATTATGGTGAAGTTTCGTAGCAAGAGGACATCGCTAAGCTGGTTGAATGGGCCATTATACCATTTGGTAGGAAAAGACGTTTCCTCCTCAAACTCCCCTACATGCTGTAAATGTTCTTCAGGGGGAGGTATGGTGAGCTCAGACACCTGTAGGGGCTTAAGCTCCCTTAAGTGAGCCTACCTCGTGGCAACATGGGGCTCACCTGCAAGACTATGCAACTAGATATAGATAGGAGTAGAGCGACACCGTGCTAGAATGCTATCAAGGATGCTTGATCGCATGTTTGGAATGTCAGGGGCTTTGCATTTTTTGCATTAGGTGTGTGGGCTATGCCGTATGGCTACAAATTAAAGAATGCTATAAATCATGGGGTGTGAGCTTCGTGTAGTTTGGGCTAGCATGCCCCTAAACTATTCAAGATGCATAGAAGTGACGCAACAGGTGTTACGGGTATGTTAGCTTGGTTAAGGACCTTCGTATGGTTTGATGGGGCATGTGTAGGCCTTTATGACAAGAGAACCTTATCGGTTACTTACCAAAAAAAATAATAATAATAAATTCTATCGATTGGGTGAGTCCTGTGCATAACACTACAAAGCTATCGATAAGCCGTGGGTAAAAGAACAATTATTCGTGGGACTTGATAACATGTAATTTCTCTTGGCTAATTGGTAGTTCTTCTAGGCTACTTTGAGATCACTCTGTAAAGGTGTTGGAAAAGATCTCGAATGTTGTAAGGATGGCCTTGATAAGAATGTTGGGGCATTACATGGTCTACTACACTAGGTCAAAAAATGTCTGACCATGACACTCAACAATACACATGATGTTGACGGAGGGAAATGGGAATGCCATGACCTTGTCCATGAAGTCCATCACAAGAATTATGGTGTAGTCATCCATAGGAATGATTGAGAAATCTACTATCTTGCTCCATGTGCCAACATGTAGCTTTACCCCATGAGCTATCCCATTAATAGGCTTTGTAGCCAAGTTGACTACCTTAATCCATCTGCCTTCTTTAAAAACCCTGAGACCAAGTCTCTTGGATTCCTCCATAGCAACAAGGTAATGTATGCCCTAGTATCTACAAATGCATGGGATGTCTTCCCATTCACCACAGTGTCTACACAAATGAGTCACTTGGTTGGGGCTTTAGGTGCCTTGACTATCACTACGTTTAGCATTTGGAGAGAGCTTACCTTTGTCTCTGCACTCGATTCCTCTTCCTCTTCATGTTGAGCTGCTAAAATGTTAAAACCTTTTATTTTGGGACAATCCCTCATGAAATAGGGTATGTCACAAAAATAGCAAGCTTTATTGGGCATGGAATGGTCCCTACCCTTATCGCTTCTCTTTTCCTTGCCTAGGGGTGGCTTTACCGAGTCAGACTTCCCCTTGGCTTCCATGTTTCCCCCACCTTTCCCATAATTGCCCTTTTGCCCCTTTGGTTTTTTGTCATTCCTCTTGAACCCTAAAGTGACTTTGTAATAGCTATGGTTGAGAACAAGTTCTATACTCCACGACATTAAAGCTCTTGCCTCACCTAAGGTTGGAAGCCACTTATAAAGTAGAAAAACATATCTTTTTTAGTAATAATATCTGTAATATTGAATAAAAGGTTAGTAAAGTCCCATTACAAATTTCCAAATAATACCCTTTTGCCTTAGCCAACATAAACATTCTTTTTCTTTGAACCGAGAATTCTTGAGGTAGAAGAGCAACTTAATATCTTTCTTAAAGTCATCCCATGAGAGCATTATTAGTAAGGAACAATGTAGTCATTTAGATTTTGCCAGCATCGTCCTCCATATGAATATGTCGGAGATACCTCTCAATGTTACACAAGAATGTATCCAGGTCCTTAGCATCCATCTTCGGTGCCTCACGAACCATGTGAGCCTAATTAATCTCTGCCTCTTTGCAAAGTACCCAATCTCCCTTCATTTCCTATTTTTCTTCATCTCATCTTGAAATCAGGCCAGCTCTTCAAACACTTAATCAAGTTGGTGTTGGAACTCCCGTTGAAACATGTCGACCATGAAGTTCAAGGCTCCTAACATCTTCTCCTTAAGATCCTCCACCATGGTCTCAACAATAGCATTGCTTGGGACGCCCTACTCGAGCTACGTAGAAATCCCAACCATGGTCCTTTCCATCCTTTGAAGTCGTGCTTCCATAGATGCCATCACGTCCTTCAACTATGAACACGTCTCCCTTGCCAATGTTGCAAGGGTCCTCCCTTTCTTTGTTGAAAATCTCTGATGGATCAGCAAGATTAGAGGTGGTAGCCATTTCTCCTTGCTTTAGTCACATGAAATCGTAACTTTGGTTTTGATACCAACATTCACAAGCTTGATGTTTCGACCCAAAACCTATGCAGCAATAAAGCTTCACGCCCTACTCGTGAATCTTTAAGTAAGCCTTCAACTATACCACTAAGCTAGGAATGAAGGAGCACACTTAAGAAGACTTATGGAACAGTATACTTGTATTAATTGGAGAATGCTTTATAAGACTTGAGGCTAGAATGCTTTGGATGGTTTGGAAAAATGAGGTTTACCTCCTTATGTAGGCACCTATGGAGAGATCTACATTACAATGAATGGCTATGATCGTGCCAAGTGGCAATGATCCAACGACTTGGGAGAGTTCTAGAATAATCTCTAGAAGCTTCCATCTCTTTCTAAGAATATTGTAAATACAAGAATGTACAAGACTCTACAAGAATGTACAAGAAGACTCTACACTTATCTAGCATTCCCTTGGTTTTTAAGTTCTGTACAAAACTTTGAAAGGTTCATTTGATAATCACTATGTCAACAACAGATGTTGTGGGGAACTAGAGGTGAGTTCGTGTGAGAAGCAGGTTGCTTGTTTAAATGCACTAGATTATGCATTCCAGCAAAGTCTTTAAGGGAGGAAATCATTGTTGAATTGCATAGAATGGGACACTTTGGGGTGTAAGAAGACCTTGAAATTGGTATCGAAGAGGTATTTTTGGCCTCAAATACAAAAAGATATGTTCCGGTATGATTGATTGATGTCATAATACCAAATTTCGAAAATACCAAATTTCCAAAGGGCAGCACTAAAATACAGGTCTTTGCCTTCCATTACCAGTGCCAGAAGCATCATGGATGATATTTCCATGGATTTTGTGTTGGCTTTGCCACAGACAGCTACGGAAACGACTCCATTTTTGTTAATGTATACTGTTCCTCTAAAATGGTGCATTTCACCTATTGTCAACGAACTTCTGATGCTTCGTATGTAGCTAATTTGTTCTTCAAGGAAATATTCAGATTGCATGGGCTGCCTAAGTCCATTACTTCCAGCCAAGATAGAAATTTTCTTAGCCATTTTTTGGAAGAACTTGTGGAAAAATATGGGTACTACCTTGTAGTACATTCACTTTTTTCATCCCCAAATAGATGGCCAGAGGTTGTCAATCGGAACTTGAATATCTTAGGAGTTTTGCTGGACTATGAACCAGTGGGTCTTGGTCCTACCAAAAGCAGAATTTGCCTACAATGATTCAGTTCACAGATCCATAGTAAAGTCTCCTATTGATATTTTTTATCTTGAAACCTCAGCTGAGTCTATTCAAGAATTTCAAGAGAAAGTCCGATAGCAGTTGAAAGAGAGTAATCAAAGGTAAAAAGAAGGTAAATATAAGAATCAGCAAGCCAAAGAATGTCACGAAGGGTAACCTGGTTATGGTTTACTCGCATCCAGAAGGATTTCCTGTAGGAACGTATCATAAATTGAAGCAAAATTGGACCATTCCAAGAGCTAAAGAAGCTTGGGAGAATGATTATAAGGTTGAGTCGGCTGATGGGATAGCCATCTCTCCCAACTTTAATGTGGCAGATCTCTTTGATTACCATGGTGATTTGGATACAGGTGAAAGAGGCCTTGAAAATGATATTAAATAGCACACTACTTTTGAGAAAGAAAGGAAATGATACTTGCAACAAATTTTTGCTTAAATGAAGGGTAGACCAGTCATCAACGAGGAATTCATGAAGCTTAATGACATGTTGTGCAGGGACAATAAGGCTAGTGCTTGCATAGTGTCAAGCCCTTTCTAGGCCAGTGGAATGGTTTACTAATACATATATACATACATATACATATACATATACATATATACCCAGGGTATTTTCGTCATTTTGTGCTATTGGATTTGGTCGGGATATTTTCTAGTAGGAGTTATAAATTTTAGGGTTTTAGGTGAATATGTGTAATCTTTGGGGGGTTAAGTGTAAAGTTTGACTTTCTGAAAGCTTTTCCAAGAAGCTTTATGCCTTCAGCTTATAAAATGGCAAAAGGGTTATGTTATAGAGAAGTTCATTTATTTTTTATTTTTTTATTTTTCCCCAGCAGAATTTTCTCTTGTTGAGCTCTTATGCTCCATCTGTCTAGGGTTTTGAAGATTTTGAGATGTGGGTTTTGAGGATTCAACCCCAAGGTGCCTTCAGGTTCCTCTATCACTCTGTGTCCACACAAGAGGCTAGCAACTGCTGCCATAGGTATTCTGTGTTTGAAGCATTGGGAGAATTTTTCCTTTTTTTTTTTTTTTTTGGTAGGATTCAACCCTGGAGGTATCTAAATAACCCTGGTTTCATTTCAAGGTAGAAAAATTACAGAAGCAAAATCAAGGTAGACCAAGAGGAGAAACAACAAGGCCAATATGCATAAAATAAAAAGAACATAAATCAAAACATGTCAAACTGATGTAGAAGCACTAACTGATGTTTACATCCTAAATGGAGGGCAGGAAACATTGCCAACGTGAATCCTATGCTCCTAGATAATACGCAAGATACCATCCTCAAATTCATTACCAAATCCGCAAGATTTTGAAATTCTCTTTCCACCCGAACATCTGAAGCTTTTCCAAGTACAACCATCTGTCCACCCTAAAAAAGACTCAAATAAGGAAAAGGGAATCAGTAAATATCCTATATAGAACTTGACTAAATGAATACAGTGAAGCAGTTAAATTGAGAACGTAAATCTTAATAAAGACAAACAGACAAATGCTACGCAAAAGGTGCTCCTTGTTTGCTGTATTGAATACAGTCACCCATCTAGGCATACATGTCAGACACTGACACCCATGTTCATGCCCTCTTTACATAGGATACATGCAATAGATTTGATACACTTCACACTGCATGCAAGTACGAGTGAAAAATGTTCACCAAAACTTTGTACATGAGGTGTCACACCAAATGTTTACACCTCATCTGTTCTGAAAATAACAACTATTTAATTGCAACTGTAGTTTCTTGAACTCAACTTCCATGTTTTGTTAAGTGCAAATTCATACTATGGGTTCTCCATACATCAAGCAACAAATTCCAGTTAACGTAACAGATGGCCATGGACCAGCATAATATCGCCATAGCTTCATTTTCTTAGTAGCTGTATTTTGATAAAGGGGACATCCCTTCCATTTAAGGAGGGAAGACATGCTCAACACTCGTTAATTGGAGAGTGGAGACTATAATATCCAGTCAAGCAGTGTCACAATTTCTCACCATCTTGTTACCAAATATTAAAGGTTGTCACTGCACAAAAATAGAAGGAAAAACAAAATCCCTACAGAAAATTGTACAACATAGAAGGTGGGTACTTGTGAGTATAAAAATTGATAAACCAATGATGAACTTACAAGTTCTTCAACATGCTTAATCGCATGAGTAATCAAATGAAGACCCTTCTGAGCGACCAATCGAGTAATGCAAATAACCAAAGGTATGTTGTTTGTAATATCAGGCACATGGTTACCAGCTACAATGCCTTCTGGAGCCAAACCAAGCCCCCTTTGAACATAGTGTTTGCATATCTTCTTCCCGTCAAACCTTTTGAGCTTCAAGATATGAATACAAAGAAATTAAATGAGAAAAGTAATGCACCAATGGATTCAAATCTTAATAAATTTTAACGACAATCTTCCAGATGATTCTAATGATATTCAAAGAGAAACACCTGTGCGAAATTCCTATAAAGTAAGCGGTGACCCTTGGTTGTAGTTAAAGTTACTACTCTAATTGGATATTATGCATGTAACTAAGAACTAACAAGTATTGTCTTTTACTTCAAAGGCAGCTCTGTCTACATGTGATGACCTAAAAATTTAATTTTACAGGGTATGTATGTGAAATTATTTGAGTTGCCTGATTTGTGTGTGTATATATATATACATATATACACACACACACACACACACACACACACACACACACACACACATATGCATAAGTTTATACAAGTATTAACCTAAGATATGTTTTAAATTGATAATTAATTTGAAGTAATTAGAATGATATATATCAAAAGAATTGTAATTATAGGACTTATGGATCAACTAAACTAAATAATTAAGTGATTAAGAAAGTCAATTTCAATTAATGAGAGAAAATTTTAAATTAGGAATGAAAGTAATAAACAATAGTGTGGGCCCTACTTGAGGACATGTTTGTCATGGATTTTAATACTATTGAATTTTTGAAGGAAAAACAAGGTTATTAGAAAGAAAAATGTGATTTATTAAGAAAATTAATCAGAATTAAGGAAAAAAATATAGAAATTTTTATATTTTAAAAACCCAAATTGGAGGTGGCAATTAAACCCTATGTTACATGGACTTGGGTGCCCGTGTGTATCTCAATGTCGGGTTCATCAAATTTCTAACTTTAGGATACGAGGACTTGGCAAAAAATGGTCCAAAAATTGGATGTGGGTATGGGGATACTGTGTGTGTGTGTGTATGTATGTGTGTATGTATGTGTGTATGTATGTATGGATATGTATATGTATGTGTGTATGTATGTATGTATGGATATATGTATATGTATGTGTGTATGTATGTATATGTATGTGTGTATGTATGTATGCATGTATATGTATATGTATGTGTGTATGTATGTGTGTATGTATGTATGTATTTTTAATATATTATGTTAAGTTTCCAACCTAAAAGCCTAAGCTTATAAGTGGAGGGCGCAAGTAGCTACATGAAGACATATTTAACTCGATATTTAATCAATGTGGGACTTCCCAACACTCTCCCTCACATGCAAGACTAGTAAGACAACAAAGACGGGCTCACGAATGTAACGGGCCTAGAAATGACATGCTCTGATACCATGTTAAGTTTCCTTTCCATCCTAACAACCTACGCGTATAAAGTGGAGGGCCAAATAGGTATGTGTGAAGTCATGTTTAACTCGACATTTAATCGATGTGGGATGTGGGACTTCCCAACATATTATATAAGGTAAATATGATTAGAGGTTTTTTGTAAATATTCTAATTGGGGCCATTTTCATAGTAGTTAAATTTGGAGAGGTTAAACTGGTTAAATAATAAATTTAAACCATGGTATTTTTAAGAGTAAAGAAAGTACAAGGATTAAACTGCAAAGTTCAGAAAAAAGGGATAAATAAGGGATCGAACTTTAAGCCTTTGACTATATATCACATGAAGCCACTAGGACTAGCCTAGTGGTGAGGGAAGGTGGGGTAAAGGGTAGAAGTAGGATAGGTTAGGGGTTTGAAGCCCTCCAATTGTAACAACAACAACAACAAAAAGACTATATCACATGAATTTGGTTTGAGCTGTTAGAAGTTGCATCTAATGGTCTCAATTCAAAGAGCCAAACATTGCAAAAGCGCAGCTGTTGACCTCAAGAGCCTAGTGGTGAGGGAGGATGGGGTAAAGGGTAGAAGTAGGATAGGTTAGGGGTTTGAACCCCTCCAATTGTAACCACAAAAAAAAAAAAAAAAAAAAAAAAAAAAAAAAAAAGACTATATCACATGAATTTGGTTTGAGCTGTTAGAAGTTGCATCTAATGGTCTCAATTCAAAGAGCCAAACACTACAAAAGTTCAGCAGCTGCTGACCTCAAGAAGTGCGAGAAGCTTCTCCAACAAGCCTCATGAGATCTCTCTCCTCCATCTCCCAAGATACTCTCTCCCCACTCACTTCCTTTCTCTCTCCCGCTTGCTATCCCTTGTTCTCCCTTTGCCTCATGCTACCAATGGAGGATAACTTCTCCAACACTAGTAAGACACTTTCGACTGGAATCCAAATTCGAGCCTTCGAGCTTTCAGCAACATGTTCAATTGGAATTCAACTTCAAGCCTTGGAGCCTACAATGAATCTTCAAGCTGTGACTTCGTCAAGAAGAAGAATCCAACCCCATCAGTAATTGATGCTCCATAATGCGATTCAAGCCCTACCTTTTGGTCGAGGCTCTTCGGCATACCCCTACCAACACTTCTAACCTCCATCAGGTGCACTCATTCTTTCTTTGTCTCTCTCTCCGGCATGGATCTCATACTTGTACTTGTGTCATGTCATGTCGACATGGATACCTTGGGGTAAAGTGATGAGTCCGTATAACACAGATTAAACCCATAATTTGCTAAAAAATTTGCTAGGTGTCAAATTAATAAATAACGAAAACCTAAGTAGGAGGTGGAATATAATTAAGGCATAAGATTTATGATTCAGCAAGAATTGCTCCTTATATAAACCTCAACCAGCTTCAATTTCGAGCTTCTAAAATCTGGAAGAGAGAAACTTAATAGATAAAGAATTGTAGAGAGAGAGAGAGAGAGAGAGAGAGAGAGAGTTTCAAGTGGAAGGAATATTTGATGCATGCTTGATGCCATACATGGCTTATTTATGCTAAACTGCTTAGATTGCTTTTCCACATTTTGCTATTTCAGACATCCAAGTTGGAACTCAGACGTGAATGCCTGATACTTTTTCTTCAAAAAATCTCTCTTTAGAATTTTCAAAGGTTTGTCTAGATTTCTCACTTAAATAAATATAAGTCTTGAGCCTTGATCTTCATTGCACTTCTCCCCGCGATTATCTTCTTCTCTTTTTCTCTCTAATTCATTTAAAACCCTAACCGTACTCATCCATATCCTCTAAACTTCAATTCATGGCACATTGGCACCTATAACCAAAAATCCTTCCAAGAATCTCTAGGGTGATCTCAACCCTAATCCCAAGCATGCTAGAACCAAAAGAGAATCATTAAAGAGGAAGAAAATGACTACTGCCAGAAGTGAGGGCAACCATGGTAGAGGCTCGAAGACAATAAAAGCAATAGAAAAGGAAAGGCTTTACCAATGCTCAAGCCCCTCCATCATTTAGACCCACTTATGGCTCTGGAAATGCTACAACCTCTAAGGATGAACATGAAGTGAGGAACAATGTAAGGAATAATCCTTCCACTCAACCACAGCCACAAGAACAAGCCCAAGCTCCTCAAGAGACCAAGGAAGAAGAAGATCCTGGCTTTTCCATAGATAGTAAAGCCAAGACACTGTTCCTCACCAAGTACTACAATCGAAAAATCATTCATCCTAAGGTATTTGAGTCCTCCTTTTTCAATATTCCTCAATTTTCCATCAATGAGTTGCTTGAATCAGTAGGGATTCTTGATTTTTTTCTCTCTTCCCAACAAGACCTACAACATTCTTATTACATCCTTTTACTCCCATTTTCACAGTGATTCCATTACACGATGTACATCCCATGTCAATGGCATCTCTATAGACCTAAACAGTCTAACTGCTTAGTGACATCTTCCACACCCCTAAAAATGGTATATGTATTAAATAATCTAATCTATGGCCAAGAATCCCAGATTTTGACAAACTCAAAATTGTCCAACAGATTTGTGGGCACACTAACATCAACAAAGCCTTCCAACCCAAAGGAAATCAATTGACCCTAGCGTGTAATATCTTACATAAACTAATCTTTTACAACATTCTTCCTCAAGTGGGAGTAAGGATTATGTATCCTACACTGATATTAGAATTCTGTGGCGTATTCTCAACAAGCAACCCTTCAACCTTGGCCACCTCATGATCTATCAAATGAGGCTTTGTATAGAAAAGGAAAATAGAGTTTTGCATTATGGAGGTTCCTTAACCTCAATCTTTCATTATTTTTGTACCTCTCCGACCTCTAATGCTGACTAGTTTAATAAGGACATAATGAGCCTTATGCACTACCATCAAGTTGAAAGCATGTGGATCAAAAAGACTGGTTCTCATCCACCACCACCTCCTATTGTTCCTCCTCCCACTGAAGATGCTTTTTTTAATGATGTGGATCCTTCCACATTCCATGATTTCGATCCCATTGGTCCTAGCTCCTCTCTTCAGCTCTACCTACTACCTCCAGCACCTTCTCAAGAGAGTTGCTTCTCTCCATTGCAAAATCTCTTAATGTGAAGAAGGAACTTACAAAGATCAAAAAGAAACGAGCAGACCAGGATTTGGTGCTTGAGGCCCTACAAAATATCTTGGAACAGAGGCTGCAAGGACAAGAAGACCAAGAAGCTCAACTTGAGCTTTGTTAAGTTTCCAACTTAAAAGCCTAAACTTATAAGTGGAGGGTCCAAATAGGCATATGAAGCAATGTCAATGTTTATAATTAACCAATGTGGGATGTGGTATTTTTCTAACACTCCCCCTCACATGCAGGCCTAACAAGATAGAAACAAGCCTGTCACGTGGACAACAAAGACAGGCTCACAAATGAATAACCCAAGAATAACATGCTTTAATACCATGTTAAGTTTCCAACTTAAAAGCCAAAACTTATAAGTGGAGGGTCCAAACAGGTATATGAAGCAATGTTAATGTTTATAATTAACGTGGTATGAGAGAGAGTGTTGGAAAAATACCACATCCCACATTGATTAATAATAAACATTGACATTGCTTCATATACCTGTTTGAGCCTGCCCTCCACTTATAAGCTTAGACTTGTAGGTTGGAAACTTAACATGGTATCAGAGCATGTCGTTCTTGGGCTCGTTACATACGTGAGCCCAGTCTTTATTGTCCACGTGACAAACCATTTGAATCTTGTTAGGCCTGCACATAAAGGGGAGTGTTGGGAAGTCCTACATCCCACATCCTACATCGATTAAATTTTGAATTAATCATGTCTTAATATACTTGTTTGGGCCCTCCACTTATAAGTTTAGGCTTTTAGGTTGGAAACTTAACAAGCTTGAAGGGTAGTAGATCATTTTGATGAAGACAAAACAGGGAGATGATATCAATGATGTTTGATGTATTGTAAACAAGTGATGTATGTTAGACAAGTTATTTTTTGTTTTATAAATGTTATGGATTCAATGAGATAGCATGTAATTGATGCAATTGATGTTGGTTTACTTTGAAATGCATATTATTTATGTTTTGCTACAATGGATATTATTCATGTGTTGCTATAACGAATATGGATGTTGGTTTTGATAATGAATAATATTTCATACTAATAGGTTTTTTGCTTATATTATAGAAATCGTGAAATATGAAGATTTTTGGCATATAATCAATGTCTATATATAATGCATGTTGATAGGGGAAGCTTTTGATCATTGTACCCTCGACAAAACATTATTGGTTTGTCATCATTAAAAAGGGATAGATTGTTAGCCCCAAGGGCTCAATCCCATATATTTTGATGACAACAAAACAATAAGATGATTTAATTACCCAATGAATGACTAAAGTTGTGTTAAGATAGGAAAAAAGGCTATAAAACTTTACAACGGCAACAAGGAGGATCAAGGGACTTCATGCAATGATATCCAACTCATTCACACCAAAGATGAAGATCAAATGAAGATTATTAGCAGAAATCTGAGATGTGTTAGGTTTCTATTGTAAGATTGTGTCAATTTTTGCTCACTTAGGACAAAAAAGGCTTAGTCATTTGCATAACATGGATAAATAGACCAAACTTGATGACTAATAGACACTAATTGCCTATGGAAAAAAATCCCAAGTCATTGAACTTCTTTTGCAAAAACTTGTTTTTTGAAAACTATGATTTCAAATGTCCATAAGACAACTCGGTCATCTGAAAGAGCAAATCAAACGTCCAAAAGTCTAAAACAAAAAAGGTCTAAAAATAGCTTTTTGGAATTTTTAGTCAACCTTTTTATAAGTCAATTTAGATGTTCAAATGTCAATTCAGACGTCCGAATCTTTGAATCACAAATTGCATCACCAATGCTCTCTAAAAAATTCAACGTCCAAGTCTATTCGGCCAAAACAAAACCGCTAGTTTTTTAAACGGTTATTTGAGCATTAAGTGTCCACCAAACTTCTTTTCCCAGCATTAAATACTATCGAATGGTTATATTGAACCCAAGGGATATTTAAACAAGGCTTAAGCTCATTTATGAGCATTTGTTGATCATCCAACAAGAATATTCATTGTTGTACTCTTCCAAGCTCTAGAAATCTAAAGTGAGCACTTATTGTGATCAATCAATAGTTGGCTGAGCTTTTATTGTTGTGTAACAACTTCAACCATCTTCAATAAAAGGTTGTGTGAAACCCTTGCTTTGAGGCTTTTTAAGGAAGTTTTGTGCAAGTGTTGGTAAAGAACACTTGTGGTTGTAAAAGTTTTTCTATTACACCTTGAAGGACAATGTTAGTGGATTTGAATCCCCAAGCGAAGCTCTTTATGTTTGATCTTTCTCTCTTTCAATTATATTTAATTTCAGCACTATATATTGTCTTACATTACATTACATATAATTGTTCATTTAGAGTTTTTCAATACACAAAAAGTTTCTATTGTTTGCATCAACTCAATTCAACACCCTTCTGGGTTGAATCTTGGGCCAACAATATGCATTCAACCTAAATTCACCCCCCTCATGGGTTGATACTTGGGACAACAATGGCTTTGGCTATGCAAGAAGAGCTCAATCAATTTGAAAGGAGTAAAGTATGGACCATAGTCCCTAGACCTAAAGATCACACCATCATTAGCACAATATGGGTATTTAGAAATTAAGGACGAATCTGTTGCAGTTGTTAAAAATAAGGCAAGACTTGTAGTGCAATGTTTCGACCAAGAAGAAGGCATTGATTATGAAGAAACCTATGCACATGTAGCTAGATTAGAAGCTTTATAGGCTCTTGGGCCCCTTTTGGGCTATGTTGTTTATGTAGGCTTCCCCATTTGTGTGTGTTCCTTATGTGCGTAGCAAAAAAAAGAAAAACGAAAAAAAAAAAAGAGCTAGATTAAAAGCCATAGGCATGCTACTTGCATATGCATGTCACAAGGATTTCAAATTATTTCACATGCATGTTAAAAGTGCTTTTCTTAATAATTTCATATCTAAATAAGTATGTTGAACAACCACCCAATTTTAAAAATAATGAATTTTGAAACCATGATTTAAATCGATAAAAGCCCTATATGGTTTGAAATAAGCATCAGGAGCTTGGTACAAAAGACTAGGTGGTTTTCTACTGAAAAGTAATTTCATTTGTGAAAAAATAGATACCACTCTATGTATCAAATTTGAAAGAAAAGACATGCTCATTGTACAAATTTAGGTTGACGATATTTTATTTGGATCTACTAATGAGAAGCTGTGCAAGAGTTCTACTACTGTATACGCAAGATGAGTTTGAAATGAGCATTATCGGGAGAACTCAATTTCTTCCTTTGACTTCAAATTAAGCAAGCGAAAGATGCGACATATATAAATCATTCCAAGTACATCAAAGACCTCAAGAAGTTTGGAAAGGAAGATGACAAGCCTATTGGAACATCAATGAGAAATTCCACCAAACTTGATAATAATGAAAAATGTAAATCGATTGGCATGAAAAAATATCGAGGTATGATTGTTAGTTTACTTTATTTAACCGCAAGCAGAGCCTATATCATGTTTAGTATATGCTTATGTGCCATTTGTGTTCTATTAGGCCTGCACATGAGGTGGAGTGTTAGGAAGTCCCACACCCCACATCGTATAAATATTAAGTTTAATATAGCTTCATATACCTGTTTCGGCCCTCCACCTAATAACTTAGGCTATTAGGTTGGAAACTCAACATTATTAAAATGAGGACTTTGCCGAAAGCAAGGATAATCCCAAGAGCACACGTGGCACTTGTCACTTTATAGGAATCTCACTCGTATCATGGTTTAGCAATAAGCAAAATTCAGTTGCACTCTCCAAAGTGGAAGCCAAGTATGTGGCAACCGATAGTTTTTGTGCACAAGTGCTATACATAAAACGATAACTAGATTTCAATTTACATTATGAGCATACTACTATTAGATGTGAGAACACTAGTGCTATAAATCTCACAAAGAACCCCATTCAAAACTCTATAAGTGGATCAACTTCTTACCAAGGCACCTTTAAGCTTCCCATAATGCCTATAGAAATAATTTCTACAGGTGGATTGACTTATTCTCCCATTGCAACACCAGCATCAATTATTCTATGCCGACCAATTCAAAGCACCAATCAGATTGCAAATGCATTGAGGATCAAATCATTCTTTCTCATCGAGGAGGCAATCAACATTATCTAGTTCATTGGAGAGATTGCCCAAATAATGAGAATACATGATATTGAAAATACATGGATTACCGAGGATGAGTTTCGTCGCCTTGATGCTGATCTTCTTGAGGAGTACAATCGTTGTACTTCCCCATAGGAGATTCTTCTCAGCTAGGAGAAATGATGGGGATTAGGATGGACTCTGGGAGAGGCCCATGTTTCACGCACATTGCAAACCTATTTTAGGCAAGGTCATAGGGTCTAGTTTTATTCTATTTAGTAGTATCTTCTTTATTTATGTTTTTTTTAGTACATTCCAATTATGTCTAAGGTTGTAGCCTATATAATGTCACGATGGTTTTTTTAGGGCAGACTTTGATGAATAGAAATTAAATTAGAAATTTCCCTACCTCTATTTCTTCTTTTTCTTTCTTTGCTGTCTTTTTGTCACATTCTCTCTCTTCTTCTTCTCATCTCCCTCTTTAAGTTCTGCATCACTATTATACGAAAGATTTGGGGCAAATGAGATATTTTTAAGTATAGAGTTAGCTCGCTCTTGGAAGGGATTTCCTTTTCATTGAGAGAGTATGTAACAGATTTATTGAGTGAGACAAGTATGTTGAGTGCCAAACCAGCTGTTCTAATGAAATTGAATGTAAAACTAGAGAAAGAAGGCCAATTTCTTGATGATCTAGGCAGATATATTAGACTGGTGGGAATTTTGATATATTTGACTATTACTTGGATTGATATTATATTTGTACTAGTAGTTAGTCAATTTATGAAGAATCCTAGACAATCACAATAGGAAGTTTGTCTTACTTTGAGATATTTGATGATATCTCCTGGAAGGCCATTAAAAATATTAAAATTTGTTGGATTTTCAATTGTAGATTGGGCTAATGATCATTTGGATAGGAGGTAAGTCCTAGGCTATTGTAAATTAGCAAGAGGTAAGCTTGTTACATTGAAAGGTATGAAACAAAATGTTGTAGCTAGATCTTGCTGATCACAGAGCCATGACGCATAATGTATGTGAGATGATGTGGGTAAATCTCTTTTGCAAGAAAGGGATTTTCCATTGGTGTGCCAATAGAGTTGCTTTGTGCTAATCAATGTCATGTATATTGCAAAGAATTCAATATTTCATAACAGGACTAGAAAAATTGAAATTGATTGTCATTTTAAGGGACATAGTGATGAGGAAGCAAATATTTACCTTTTATATTAGGTCTAGAATTCAGTTAGGGAATGTTTCACTAAAACTCTATGAAAGAGAAGCTTTTTTGAGATATGTAACAAGATTGATAACTATTATCCAGCCTGGAGGTGTTATATAGCTATAATGGGAGCATTATATGTAACTGGGGCGTAATCGCTTTTTTACCTCTTAATGACTGATAATATATACTAGAGGAGCTGAAAACTAAGAGAAACCAACTTTACCATGAAACATACAAGGCAAGAAAGCATCTGTAGCAGGGTTCCACATTGCAGTATCTATCCCATTTAAAATACCAGAGTACCTACAAAAATATATAACTAGAAGTTTCATAAGTGCAATCACAAAGCCACATAAAAAAAGAGCAAGGAAAATTGAACCAGTAAGCTTGTGGAAAACACAGCCACATATGCATGTCACAACAGTTCAATAGAAAATTTCCGTACAACAAGCTCAAATTTTTTCTTGTGCTAGATTTGTCATGACTGATGTTATGTATTGCATAAGGGGGCAGTATGGCCTTTTCATGTGTGTTTATTTACTTATATAAATAAAGTATTTTAGTGTATAGGGTAATTAAAACCCAAACACATGATTGCAACTATCAGTGAAAACATGATATCGAAGCGGCGACCACTGGTGATCGTAGCTTGACCACCTACAACCGCCAGTGGCTCCTCAAACCACCATAATCTCCTGCTGTGACGACCTCAAAGCCCTTTGCTCCCTACCCAATAGCTACCAATCATCTCGCCAATCACCAGCGTTGACGTTGGCCCCTCCAACAAGCAACCCACCTCTCGGCAACTATGCTCAATCTTTTGGTGGCTCGCCTGAACAGTCCTAGCCACCACTAGATCCTTTGAGAAGCATCGGTACGCCCAGTTTTTCATCTTGACTCTCTTCCACAGTCCCTAGGGCACTGACACACCCTCCTACAGTGATGTTAGCAACCTAGTACTCCATATTTCTCTTTTTGCTCAAGAATGGGTGATGGTTGGCTTAAATGTTTCCAACCACAGTGATGCGTTGAGGGTTGGGGACTTCTTTTTGCATTTATTTGGTGCCATCTATTAAACCTTCATTGTTACAGCCCTTCTTGTTGGTTGGTGGTTGTTTCAGCCCTTGAATGTTAGTTGGTGCCTATTGGAAATATACCACATCCCACATTGATTAAATATCAAGTTTAACATGTCTTTATATACCTATTTGGGCACTCCACTTACAAGCTTAGGCTTATAAGTTGGAAACTTGACATGGTATCAGAGCATGTCATTCCTCGGCCCGTTTCACTTGTGAGCCCAGTCTTTATTGTCCACATGATAGGCCATTTGAATCTTGTTAAGCCTGCACATGAGGGGGAGTGTTGGGAAGTCTCACATCCCACATCAATTAAATATCAAGTTAAACATGTCTTCATATACCTATTTGGACCCTCCACTTATAAGCTTAGGCTTATAAATTGAAAACCTAATATGGTATCAAGGCATGTCATTCTTGGGCCCATTTCACTCGTGAAGCCCATCTTTTTTGTCCATATGACAGGCCTATTATTATCTTGTTAGGCCTGCACGTGAGGGGGAGTGTTGACAATATCCCATATCCCACATCGATTAAATATCGAGATTAACATGTCTTTATATACCTGTTTGGACACTCCACTTACAAGCTTAGGCTTATTAGGCTTATAAGTTAGAAACTTAATAGTGCTATTTAGTTTTCAGCCTGTGTACTGTTTGGTCAATTTTATATATATATATATATATATATATATATATATATATTTCCAATAACATCCACCTAGTTGAATGGTAGTAATTATGCACACGAGGCCCAAACTACTAAGGTTTTCTTTTTTGGGCAAAAGAAATTTAAATTTTTAATTGATTATTCCCCTACCTCTTCTGATGAGTCATATACTGATTGGAGGGCTAATGATGCTCAAATTCATAGCAACTTATGGAATAGTATGGAACATAGATTAGTTGTAGCCCTATGAAGCACGGATACGGATACGGGATTCGGATACGATACGATACGGATACGCCGATTCGGTAATTCTAAAAAAATGTAGGATACGATACGGCGGGATACGTTAATAAATAAATATTTTAAATATCAATATTTTATCTAAAACATCAATAATAATTAATAAACATAAAACAAAAAAAGGTTAAAGCATCTACAAAACAATTAATATGCCAAAATAAATAGAACATACATACTTCCGAAATAAAAAACCCTTAAAGCCATAATGCTGACCTTATAGCTTATATATAAACATTGACTAACTTGATGGTTTATGCATATAATATGAAAGATAGTAACTTTATGCGTACAGAATGCATACAATTACTTGAAAAAAACTAACCTTTCAGGGAGAGCAGAACCACACCAATAGAAGAGAGAGATAGCGAGAGAGAGAGAGAGAGAGAGCGAGAGCAGGAGAGAGCGAGAGAGCGAGAACAGCACAGCCAAGACCAGAGCACCGCAAGTCGAGAGAAAGGGAACTCAAATCGAGAACCAAAATCCATCATCACAGCAGCACTGAAGTCGAGTGAGAAGAACCCCCATGATAGCTCTGCAACTCGAGTAGTTCTCAAGGAAGACGACGACACACAACTCGAGCAATCCTCCAGCCGTGACTAGGGTCTATGGTTCATCCATCATTCAACACCTTCGGAAGAGAGAAGAGAACACCAAACGTCCAAACCCTAGGAGAGAGAAGGTGGAGGGAGGAGAAAACCCTAGGAGAGAGAGAGAGAAGGGTTCGCGCAAATGGGTTTCTGAGTTCACCGTTTGTCTGATCGCAAAAATGGGTTTCCACTTTTCGGTGAGTGGTGTGGGGAGGTAAGTACAATCTACCAATTTTTTTCTTTTAATTTGACCCCTTAATTTTTTAAATTTCCTTTCAGTACCCGTTTTTTAAAAAAATATTTACAAAATATCCCTTTTACGTATCCATTACGTATCCACACGAATCCAAAGCGTATCCCCGGCGTATCCCCACATATCCGATCCATTTTTTGAACTTGGTACTGTTCCGATACGTACGGAACGTATCCTGTGCGTATCCCCGTATCTCAAGCGAATCCATATCCGATACGGATACGATACGGATTCTTGGGGGGTTTTGAAGAATCCGTGCTTCACAGTTATAGCCTTATTTTTCTGTCCATTGCAAAACTTGTGTGGGAATAGGCTTGGGAATTGTACTCTAGGTCTAATAATAATCTCTGAAACTATCAGCTTCATCAGGATTATTTTATTATTGGTTAAAATCAGTGTTCTTTAGCTGAATACTATGCTAAGTTTAACACTATTTGTGAGGAGTTGAATCTTTATCATCTTATTTTTTACTAATATTAAGGCTATACAACAACACCATGAGTGTATGCATGTAGCTCGATTCCTGCCTGGCCTATCATCTTCTTCTGATTCACTAAAGTCCTAAATTTGGGGCAACAAGGAGCTTCCCTCTCTTAATGAGGTTTTTTATCTGACTCGACCACCTCTACAAGGGCTACCCCTCTTTGGAAATTTGCTTTAGCTACCACCATTGGGGATGGTGGAAACTTACGAGGCCGTGAAGGTTGTGGCTGAGGTAAGGGTCGCAGTCTTCGCAAGTGTACACACTATGGAGGTGACCACACTATTGATTTCTGCTTTAAGCTACATGGTCGGCCCCTACCAAATTATGTTATGTTTCATGATGATGTTGAGTTACAATCTACTACCCCACGCACTCCAACTATGTCACCAATTCCAATGAGCACTTCCAATCCTCCCGCATCACAAGTTATTTCTATTCCTGAGGATGAGTATCAGTCGTCTATTGTCTGCATAGACAAGCTCTGCTGCTTCCTCCTCCACTTCTACACTTCTGCTCTTGCCCAGACAAGAATTCCTACAGCCTTCTTTACCTCTTGTAGTCCTTAGGTCATTGGCTTAGGAACTATAGATCATATAACTAGCACCTCAATTATATTGTCAAATTTGCAACGATCTATTTCCCTATTGATTGTCACTTTAGCTGATGATTCCACCTCACCAATTTGTGGTATAGGCACTACTAATCTTAATTCCACATGTCCACTTACCTCAATTTTATATGTTCCTAAATTTCCTTTTAATTTTATGTCTGTTATTAGGATTACTAAGTCTCTAAATTGTTCTGTGACATTCTTTACATCCCATTGTGTATTTCAAGATCTCAAGATCGGGATGACAATTGGTGGTGGGCATGAAACTAGTAGCCACTATTATTTCACCTAGTATGGATCCTTACCTACTACAACTCTTCAGTCTTTTGTCTCACCTATGGAGCATCATTGTTGCCTTGGACATCCTTCTCTTCAAAATCTCAAGTTATTAGTTCTAGAGTGTCGTCAAGTTGAGTCATAACCTTATGAAGCGTGTCAATTAAGTAAGCACCATCAAGTGCCATCTGTGTCTAGGTTAGAGCATTGAATATCTCGTCGAGTTGAGTCATTCAAATGTGTGGGGCCCTAATCAAGTCAAATCTTATTTAGGTTTTTGCTATTTTGTTATTTTTGTAGATGATTAATCAAAGATGACTTACCTTTATCTCATGAAGGAAAAGGTTAGAATTGTATTCCATTTTTCAAGCATTTTATAATGAAATAAAGACTCAATTTGAGGTTTCTATTCATATCTTTTGGTCTGACAATGCTAAAGAGAATCTTGAGTCTAGTTTATCCTCTCTTTTTTTGTTGAGGATGGCATTATTCACCAATCTTCTTGCGATTATACTCATCAGTAGAATAGGGTTGTCGAGCGTAAAATGAAACATTTGTTAAAGACCACTCAAGCCCTATTATTTCACATGCAAGTTCCTAAGTGCTATTGGAGTCATGTTGTTATCACTGCCTGCTACCTAATTTATTGGATGCCATCGACTATCCTTACTCACCAAACTCCACATGCCCCCCTGTTTTTGAATGTTAAACCCTTTGCTTTACCTCCTAGAGTCTTTTGATCATGTGTTACGTCCTGGAGGTAACAAACTTGATCCTTATATATATTCGATGTGTCTACCTTGGTTATTCTCACCCTAAAAAAGGCTACAAATGTTATTATCCTTCCCTCGAGTGTCATTTTGTGAGCGCTGAAATTACTTTTTGGGGTTAGATTCCTATTTTGCACCCTCCTGTATTGTTGAGTCGGATTTTGTCATTCCTTGTCTTCCTCACTTACCACCTCCTAATCAACCTCTTTCCTCTAATGAAAAACCATTGAAGGTGTACTCAGCATATTGTTTCTTCTCAAGTGCCCGCTATTGCATCCTCTTTCCCATCTGGAGATCCATCCCTACTTCTAATTTAGATTCCTTACCTATTGCTTTACGTAAAGGAAAACGTTCATGTATTGCTCATCCCATTCCTAATTTTGTTTCTTACACTCATTTGTCTTCTTTTCGTGCTTTTTTCACTTGTCTACCATTTATGTTCCCCAGTTTTTAATGGAGGCCTCATCTATTTCTGGTTGGAGAACAACTATAGAGGATGAGGTGTCTGCCTTACATCATAATTGTACTTGGGATCTTGTGCCTCTTCTCATGGCAAAACTGCTGTGGGTTTACGTTGGGTGTATACTGTAAAATGCTTACCTGATGGATCGGTTGAGTATACTGAGACCTTTTCCCCTATTGCCAAAATTGCATCCGTTTCGCATTCTAATTTCTCTAGCAGCGAGTTGTGGATGGCCGCTTTTTCAATTAGACATCAAAAATGCTTTTTTACATGGGGATCTTCAAGAGGAAGTTCATATAAGAAACCAACTGGGTTTTTTGCTCGAGGGGAGTTTAGGAAATTGTGTCGTCTTCATAAGGCCATTTATGGCAATCCCTCAAGGCATGGTTTGGAAAATTTAGTGAAGCTATTTTGTAGTTTGGGATGCATTGATGTCAGTTAGATTATTTAGTGTTCCCTTGGATTTCAGACGAGGGGAACATTATATTAGTGGTGTATGTAAATGACATCATTATTACCGAAGATAACTAACAAAGTATTGCTAACTTAAAAGACTTTTTTACAAACCACATTTTAGACTAAAGATTTGGGGAACTTGCGTTATGTTTTGAGGATTGAAGTAGCTCAATCCAAGGATAGTATCAATCTCTCGCAATGCAAGTATGTGTAAGATATTCTCGAGGAGGATGGTCTTCTAGGGTCTAACTTGTGGAAAGTCCTATGGATTTTAATGTGAGGTTGAGTTGTGACCATGGGGAGTTATTGCCAAATCTAAAGAAATATCGATATTTAGTGGTCAAGATTAATTATCTCACTATTAGCAATTAGAGTTATTAGTCAATTTATGGAATCTCCACGTGTTCCACATTGGGAAGCAGTCATTCGGGTAGTGTGGTGTCTGAAATTTCATCCTGGTCAAGGCCTTTTGTACATCTCAAAGTGGAGGCTTTCACAGATTCTGATTGGGCTAGATCTCCATCTCATAGGAGGTCAACTATTGGATATTGCACATTCTTAGGATGCAATTTAATCACATGGAAAAGTAAGAAGCAGAGTGTAGTAGCTAGGTCTAGGGTGGAAGCTGAATACCGAGCCGCCATGGCTCACATCTCATGCGAACTTCCATGGATTAAACATTTTCTATCAGAAATTGGCTTTGTAGTGCAGTCGTCTATGAAGATGTCTTTTGATAATCAAGCTGCGATTCACATTGCTTCAAACCTAGCATTCCATGAGAGAACAAAGCATATTAATGTGAATTGTCATCTTATACGTAAGAAAGTAGAAGAATAAGGCTTAATTGTGACTTCTTAAGTTTCTACTTAAGATCAGCTTGCCGACATTTTTACAAAGTCTTTGTCTAGAGCTTGCTTAGATGTATCATGTTCTGAGTTGGGACAATATGATATATACTCTCAGTTTGCTGTCCTTTACTCAGCTTTTGGTTCTGGATTTGATGTTTTACTTTCTTCTTCCGATCATGTTGTTCAAGATCAGAAGTCCAAAAATGTGATTAGGACAAGGTGTAGAGTTGGTTACCTATATTTTCTAGAGCATCTACAAATCCCTATAGAGAATAGTTCTTTAGCATTGTCTTCTTTTTGCTTAGATCATAGCTCATCCCATTTTTATTTTTAGCATTCTAGATTAGGTCATTTGTCGAGTGAATGATTATAAGGACTTATCTTGTCTAATCATTTAGGTAAAGTTTCTTTTAGAGACATTAGTGATTGTAGTGGATGTAATGACTACAATAGATTCTATTGGCTGTATCTTATGTCTCACTAGTCTAATTTCAGTCCATCTCTTGTGACTTTCATTCCATGATGCAAACTCAATTTTCTACAACCATAAAGATTATGTGTTCTGATTTGGGTGGTGATTTTTTTTTTTAAAGAATTTACCAAGTTCTTAGGATACAGTATTAATCAAGAAAGGGTATAAATGTTATGATCCAGTTTCCAATATGTTGTATGTCACGTCATGCTGTCCTTCTCGGGCATATTTCGTATTTCACTATTCCTCCTCGATGAGCTCCTGTTTTCCAAAGAAGACTTGGTTCAACTTAATCCCTTCCCTATTGATGATTTTTGTGAGGAATTTATCTCAAATCTTGATATTCTTTCTCTATTTTCTCCCAATCAAGTCTCCTCTTCATCTGGTCCTTCTGATTTTCCTTCTTTTTGTTTGGTCTATTCTCACAACAAGATGCGGCTTCCTGAGCCTATATGCACCAACTCAAACGTTCCCAGCTCTGATTCTTTGGTATGATCCCTCCTCAATACCATTATTTTGTGTGCACGCACTCCTCCAGTAAGTCGTGACTTCTCCATACCTGTTTTTCTTCTAGTTATTATACCTTTCTTTCCTCAATTTATTCTTATTTTGAACCTCCATCTTATAAAGAAGCATGTACTAATCCTAATTGGATTGAAGCAACACAAGATGAGTTGAATACCCTTGATAAGATTTGATAAGAATGGTATTTGGGAGTTAGTTATCTTGCCTACAAGAAATAATCTTATTGCTTGTAAGTGGGTTTACAAAATGAAGACCAATTCAGATGGATCTCTTGAGCCCTATAAAGCCAAGCATATTGCAAAAGGGTTTTCAAATGAGCGTGGGGTTGCTTATGAGGAGACATTTGCACCTGTTGCTAAAATGACTATTGTTCGCACTTTGATCTCTGTCGCTAAAACAACTACTGTTCATACTTTAATAAAGTGTTTTTATTTTTTATTTTACTTTTTATCACCAACAAGAAAAAGATTTTACTAAAAAACAAAAAGAATACAGCTGAAGGAGGATAAGATGTCATCCTACAGAACAAAAAGAAAGCAACTAAAACAAACACACTGACTTCCAATCAAGCTTAATAGCAAATAAAGGTATCCCAACAAAAGCCTTAGCAACAGAAGCCCAAAAAGAGGTTAGAAAAGCAACTCGATCCCACAACCCCTCATCAGACTCAAAGTTATCTTCAATTACCCTAGCATTCCTCTCCAACCATATTACCCAAAACAAGGCCAAAAAGCACACCGCCAAAGAGTAATTGCTTTCTTAGTTGTACCAAAACCACCAAAATCAATCTCAAACATGTTGATGCAAGAATGCGGAGAAACCCAACTCAATTCAACACTATGAAAAAGCCTCTACCACAACTACCTAGCAACCAAACAATGTAAAAACAAATGATCCACAGATTCTTTATCCCTTTTGCACATAATACACCATTAAGGAGAAAGAGAGACACAGGGTCTCCTCCTTTGTAACATATCATTGGTATTTACCTTCTTATGAGCTACAGACCAAGCAAACACTTGCACTTTCAAAGGCACTTTAGCTTGCCAAATCATCAAAGAGTGAGGAAAAAAAGTTAAAGACGGAGAATTCAACAACACCTCAAAAAAAGACTTGCAAGAAAAAAATCCATGAGGATCAACATCCCTTTTCCTTTTGTCAAGAACCGACTGCCTCAAGAAACCCCATCAAGTTAAGAAAACAAAGAAGCAAGTTCATCACACTCCCTATCATTAAGATTTCAAAAGGATTTAAAATCCCAACTATGAGGATAAGACTGGGAGGAAACAAAATAAGAAACAGGAGCATTATCGCCCAAAGATAAATTGTAAAGACAAGGGAAAAAAATAGAAAAAGAGACATCCCCTCTCCATGCATCCTCCCAAAAACAAACCACACTCCCATACCCCATAGGACTAACAAACTTTGAAAAACAGAGCAACACCTGAGAAAGAAACTTCCAAGGAGATCTAGCTGATACTATTGCCAAACTGAGCATCCTAAGCATTCTCTTGTATCCCAAATCTACTCCTAATAACAGCGTGCCAAAGCGAGTTGTGCTCCAAAGGGAATCTCTTTAACCATTTGCCAGCTAAGCAACATTCCTAGCAACAAGATTACCCACAGCTAAACCACCCTTATTTTTAGGACGGGAAACAATATCCCAACCAATCAAGTGATCCTTCTTTCCTTCCCACAGAAAATCTCTCATCATCCTCTCCAACTGTTAAGCCACTTTGACAAATTATCTAAATAAAGACATAATAAATGGGGATACTTGATAAAACAACCTGAATTTAAGTCAATCTACCCCCTTTCGAAATCAAAGCTCTCCTCCATCCATCCAACCTTCTCCCAACACTCTCCCAACAACTGGATCCCAAAACGAGTCAGAGTAAGGATTACTCCCTAAGGGAAGACCTGAATACTTCAAAGGCCATTCTCCCACTCTACAACCTAATAGAGCAACTAGACCCCTAATCTTATCCTGATCACAATTAAGACCAACAATAGAACTCTTGCCCATATTAACCTTCAAACCCAACACCAACTCAAAAATCTGTAAAATAGACTGCAAGTTCAAAAAATTCTCCTCACTCCTAGAAACAAAGAACAAAGTGTCATTTGCAAACTCTAAATGCAAAACAGAAACTCTACCCACCTCAAAACCATCAATCAAACCCACAGCCTTAGCTCTATCCATAAGTCTGCTCAGCACATCAACAACTAAAACAAACAAAAAGGGAGACAATGGATCCCCCTGTCTCAAACCCCTAAATGCTTTAAAATTGTCACCTGGCTTTCCATTAACTATTACAGAAAATTTACAAGAAGACAAACACCCATGAATCCACTTCCTCCATCTATTCCCGAAACCCTTCCTTTCTAAAACAAAATCCACAAAACCCTAGTCCACATGATCATAAGCCTTTCTCAAAATCAATCTTAAAAAGAATACCTTCCTTCTTCTTGCACCTATAATCATGCACTGCCTCATTAGCCACAAGAAACACATCAAGAATCTGGTGCCCTTCCACAAAAGCTCCTTGAGAGCTACTGAAATAGTCTCACTAAGCACCCCTCTCAATCTTCTAGATAGGACCTTAGCCAAAATTTTATACAAAGAAGAAACCAAACTAATGGGCCTAAAATCCTTAATTCTCAATGGATTCCTCTTTCTTGGGAATCAGACAGATAAAAGAAGCATTAGTACATGCATTAACAACCCCACAATTGAAGAATTCTAAAAAAAACTCTCATTAAATCATCTTTAATCACATCCCAACAATCTTGAAAAATTGCCAAGGTAAAACCATCAGGTCCAGGCATCTTATCCCTACAACAATCAAAGATAGCCTCCCTTACTTCTTCCAACTCAAATTGTCTTTCCAATCAACAAGCACTATCTCCATCAATCAGACTCCAATCCAACCCCTCTATAATAGGTCTCTCCACTCCAACAGATAAGTCTAGAGAGGCAAAGTAATTAAAGATCTCGCTATTGATTTTACTTTCATCTTCAACTATATCCCCATCCCCTACTTCTGACCTCCTAATCAAACTATTCCTTCTTTTTCCATTTGCCACTCTATGAAAAAATTTTGAATTATTATTTCCTTCTTTTAACCACTTTACTCTCGCTTTTTGGCACCACGAGATCTCTTCCCCGAAAATCACCTCTTGAAACTGCTCTTAACTCTTTCATTTCCTTGCTCAAACCCTCATTCATTAAACCTTCTTCTTCTAAATGATCCAACTCTTCAATCCTTTTTGAAATAGAGCATTTCAATTCCCTAACACCACCAAAACTTCCTTATTCCAAATCTTGATCTTTTGTTTTACCACTTTCAATTTTTGCATGAATTTAAAGCCTTCCCACCCTTGAACAGAGCAATCTTTCCACCACTCTTCAAAACTCCTTCAAAACAAATGATGCTCCAACCACATATTCTCAAATCTAAAAGACGATTGACCCCACTTAAAGGACCCACACTCCAAAACAATAGGACAATGATCCGACACCACTCTAGAAAAAGCCTCCTGCCTAACATTTGTAAATAAATCCTCCCACCCCAAAGAAAATAAGAACCGATCAATTCTAGTACACAACAAATTTTCTTGTAAAGTAGACCAAGTGAAACTTGAATTTAACAATGGTAAGTCCCTCAACTGACATTCTCTTATAAATAAATTAAAATCTCTCATACTCCTTGTAACCCTAGAACCATTCAATTTCTCTTAAGACAATCTAATAACATTGAAATCTCCCCCCACACACCAATTTGGGCTGCATAAACCTTGCAAGCTAAAAAGTTCCCCCTGTAAATCACTTCTAAGCCTCGGACGATTTGGGCCATAAACCCCTGATAACCACCACTCATTACCATCAACACTCCTAAATTTAACCAAAACAGAGAATATACTACAAACCACTTCCAAAGCTTCCACAATCCTCTCATTCCATACCATCAAGATCCCACCCAGCATAACACAAGAAGGTAAAAAAGCCCAAGCTTTATGCCTATTGCCCCATAAACTCTTAACAACCTTCCTATCCACCTCCTCTAAATTAGTTTCCTGAAACATCACAATATCTGGATTAATCTTGCGCATCACATCCTTGATCACCCCTCTTTTCCTTCTAGTCCCAAAACCTCTAATATTCCAACTTACAATCTTCATTAAGACACATTACTCACCCTAGGTTCACACTCCTCATAATTCCTATTGTAGTTAATCCCTTACTATAACCCCTTCAATTCCCTAACACCTTTTCTAGCACTCAAAACTCTAGCCTTATTATCTTCTGGCCCCAACCATAAATTTTTCTTTCCCCTACCCCTTTTCCTCACCACAGATAAATTCATCTTATTCAAAAAGTCTTTCAACTTAACCCACCGAACCTCATCAAGTGTAAAACAAACTGACCCACTCACCTCTCTCCTACGATCCTCATCCTCTAAATCAACAGACCCCACTCCACCTGTAGCTGTCCAAACATAAGGCTCGAAGGAGTTAACCATATTACTAGGGATAGTAGCTTTACCTGGAAAATTATTTGAATCAAACCCATTAAGCACTCCCCTCTCAACATAATCTGATTCTAAGACCATATTAGAGACGCAAGCATTCTGGACAGGGATTACATCAATTACAGGATTAGAGTTAAGCCCACCCTCCTCAGCAAATTCATCCACTGATTTAAAAGGACTACAAGAAGAGGATGCAACAGCCAAAGACCCTTTATTATTAGAAAGAACCAAAGGATTATCCCCCAAAACCTTGTTAACACCGCCCCCCCCAATTCCAGAATTTTCCAGCATTGAATCAGCCCTAACAACACCAGTGTTTGAAAAATCATTAGAAGAAAATACCATAATATTATTAGCAAAAGAAACAAAACCCCTATCTGAAAATAACTCATCCAGTCCCTCCAACGTTTCAGCAGCTTTTGGACTCTCCAACTCTGACTCAAAAACGTATGAATCGTCCGACTCAATTGAAGAATCATCACGCTCCTCCAAATCTGCAACTCGAACCACCCCATCTTCAATCTCCAACAAGTTAGCCTGTAGAGAGACTTCATCGACGATGCCATTCAAATCAAAACCCGATGCACCATCCAAATCACATAACAATTCCTCCCCATTGCACCTACCATCCACTGCCATACAATCTTTTCTGAAACAACACATCTTCACCTGAAGACCTTTTTCCTTTCAAAATTTGAGAAGAGAAGAAGCCATTGCGTGACCCTCCGCCATAAACCATCCCCAGTCGACATCGCGAGACCCACTGCCACAACCCACTGGTTCATTCTAGAGGAAACTAGGGATCGAGGATGAAGGATCAACATACACCGCTCGATGACACAAAGAGAATCATTCCTCTGTACCCTTTAAACCTTCTTTACAGCCCTAGCATAAGAGGCAAAAACCGGAGACTCCAGTCACAATTCCCTCCCACCTTTCTTAGCATTAGTCAAAGCCCCATCCAAAAGGGTTCTCTTCAAGGAAATAACCTCCCTGCTGGGCTTTGGACCAACCCAATACTCGCTCAAACTCACACAACCTGAATTCTCCAAACATGAACTCATAAACTCCCGAATTAGAATCCTTTTCAAGTTCAAAAACCTCTTTGGATAAGCATGAAGACTTTGATTACTATAGTAGTTCTCTATAAGAGGAATAGCCTCTCGTTTTGAACTACGTGAACTTTGACTTCTCTTACAACACTAGGAAGATACATAGGCACTCATTTGAACTCAAATCCACCATAAGATATTAAATATCCTAGGTTATCTTTTGTTTTCTCCTTTGTTTTGATTGGTTGTTTTATTCTTTTCATTTTAATTATTTATTTTGTTTCACCATTGTTTCTTTTTGCATAATTTGCTTTATTATTGTTTTAGGACTCTTTTCTAATCTTTTCCTTGTTTCTTATTTGATTGATGATTATATGGATGAATCTTAGTTTATGTAGCACGCTGTTTTTTTAGTTAGTGGATGCTTTTAAGTTTTATCTGATTAAAGAATCAAATTAGCCTAATTAAATTAGCAAACCAACCCAGGTGATGTAGGTGCCTACAGGCTTGTTTCAAAACCTTACCACGTCATAACTTAGCCCCCGAACCCTAAATTTTTGGTACAAGACTTCTCCTTTTTATTTAAATTGAAGTCACTTCAATGTTTGAAATTATAAATATTTTTTTTCCTAAAAAATGAGGTGGCGACTAGTTGTTTTATATGCCTGTGTGAACCAAAATGAGAGCCTTGCTTTGGAAAACCATTTTTCAATGTCCGAAACATAGAAGCATGAAGCGGGGCCGGGGGCGGGGGCGGGGGCGGGGGCGGGGGTGGGAAGCGGGGGAACATAGAACAGTCAAAGGTTTAGGGCGTGTAGGTATATATATATATATATATATATATATATATACCTCAATATGATATTTTGTGGGATGAAATTCTAGAAAAAGGTGCAAAAAAGTGTTCTTTTGAGAAGCCACACTAATGTAGAGAAAGAGAGAGCATGATTTTACCTTCTTTTTTTTTTCTTTTTTTTTTTTTTTTTGCTTCTTGAGGAAAAGAATTGAGTAAATTAAGCATTAATTTGATATGATTTAATAGAAATCCTATTATTATTAAAAACATTTTTCACTTTGGTTAAAGTTGAGAAGAGTTTAGTTTTGGGGTGGAGGGGTCATGCCTTCTCCCCTCCATCACAAGGTTCTGTCTTACTTAGAATCGAGATTCTCTCAAGAGAGAATCGAGGTTCTTACAAGGTTCTAACTTGGGAGCGCGGAACCGTAGTTCCGAAGTGGGACCGGCACCCTTGATAGAAGGTTCCTACTTCTAAGGTCCAAAACAATATCAACTGGGAGCAATCCTCCATCATTGAAGATAAAATCCCATATCGCACTAGGAATATCTCTTTAAAACATTGTATCACCATCAGGAATATCAACTTAGGGTGTCTTCCTTAGGGTGTCTTATCACCTTGGGAATATCTCCTTAAGGCGTCTAGCGGCCTTAGGAATTTCTCCTTAAGGTGTCTCGTAATGCCTTAAACATATATACTTTAGGCTCCAAACTTAGCTTCTTCTTCAGTAGCTTATTCAAAAATCAGAAGCTTATAAAAAGGCACACTTGTTATGTGTTGTTTTATCTATGGTTATGCACATGGTGGAGACACGTATCATTACCTACACAATTGCATGACACATAGCTACATGAGGTGTTACCGTGTTATAAGCACAAGATGGCATCACGCATGTAGATTTGCACTATAGGTCTCATTAAGCAAGAGATGCCATCAAGCACGAGGTTTTACCATACATGTAGACTAGCATTATAAGATTTCCATGTGTCCACTTTGCTTTCCATGTGTCCACTATGCATGCCATGTAATGACACAGTCGCGACGTGCCTGTCATCAAAATTTTGGCCACATGGCAAGGTGTTTGTCATCAAAATTCTGGCCACATAGTAACATGATTGTCAACACAATTCTGGCCACGTGGCGATTCATCAAGGTTCATCCACAGTAACTTTTCAAAAAAGGAACCTATGCAGTCTAAAATATTGAGGCAATCATTTGTGTGAAAACTTATAGATAAAATCAAGTAGTTTTTTGCCGAAAGGGAGACTCATGATGGCATCAAAAGTAGGCATTAATAGTACCAATGGAGGGGTATAAATTAACAAGTAAAGAAATAAAAGGGATACCAACTCTTGAGAAGAACTTAACTTTTTAGTTTATATGTATACATACATACATACATATATATATATATATATATATATATATATATAAACATATTTGAGTCAACATGCTTGGGAACATTTCTTCTTTAATAATTAATAAAATATCTACTAATAGTAAAGAACCAAGAACAAAGTACACAATACCAAGAATAAAACTATAATTATAATGCGTAATGGAACTTTTGTTTCACAGTTTGACCCCAAGTAATAAAAAATGGTATAAGTTGTTCTTATCCTTCCCCTTGTTTGGATTTTTATTTCAATGGGATCTTTTCACGTAATGTAATCATCTAAAATACTTCTAAAAGTGGCTTAAACAGTAAAACTTTTGATTCACAATTTTACCCCTGATAAAATTTATTAAGACAATACTACCCTTTTAATATAAACGTCTAACACACAAGAAACAGTTTTTGCAAGAATTTCTCCTTCTTCTCTTCTCCCAATATAGCCCTAGGTTTTCTCCTTCTCTTCTCCCAACATCTCCTTCTCTTTCAGTTTCTTTTCTTTTCTTCGTTTCCTTTCTTTTTTTTTTTGGTGGGCTGCAATCCAGTGAATTCAAAAGCATATATCACAGAAATAACTCCCAGAAATATTTGGGGAGGATTTACATCAGCTAATCAGGTAATTAATCAAAAATAATGATAAATGTGATTTAAAGAGCAAACTCATTGTTTATGCACCCATATATTGCTAATTCTACAGTCGATGATACATTGCGTCTTTTCACTAATGTTTTTGGTCAGAATTGTTGTTAACTGGTGCGTCTTGGCTCTAATTGGAAACTTCGTTTTTATCTTGTATTCTATTCATCTAATTCAAATGTTGTGCCATGAAAATGACGTCTATTGGATTTCATTTTTAGGGCATTCAATGTACGTACAACTTATAGGTTTATTCTTCATTCAAAGTCTCCTAGAAGGCTGGTGAGTTTGATTCAAAATGCAGGTGGTGTTGTGATGGTGTGTTAAACAAGAAATTAGAGTATTCTTAGTATTCTGGGCTATAAGCCTATAACCATGTTTAACCAAATTTCACTCCTTTTATTTATAGGTTTTCTTAACATGTACCCTTACCCTAAGGGTACATGTTAAGCTACAATTAATGACCCAATCATTGCATGGATAAATGTGTTTGCACAGTTTTCCAACCATTTTCATATTTTTCCAACCAACTTTCACCATTTTTTATATTTCCTATGTAATGATTGGGTTATTAATTGCAGCTTCACATGTGCACTATGGGCAGACATTAAGAAAACCCTTTATTTATTTATCTATAAGATAATACAATGAGGAAGAAAAAGCAAGCATTCATTTGAATTGTCAAATGATGAGTAAAATTGTTTGCAGGAAAAAATTGGTCAAGAAAAAGAGTTAGAAGCTGCTCTACAGCACCTTATGGGAGAAATTGCTGATACTTCTCAGGAAGCAGCCAACATTAGAGTAATTTCTCAAATTCATATGTTCATTAGAGAGTAGTACTTTGGTAAATTTGACTGGAAGAAATAATTTTATCTTTCAATTCTAATTTCTTTCCCAGCACTAGAACGAAGAATGAGATGGACTTCTCTTGTTTTACAGGATTATACAGAGATGTTTCAAGGGCTCTCAGAGGCTGGATTTCTCAAATTGTTCGAGTGGAAATATGCTCATTCACTCATTAGGAGGCTTAGAAATAATTTATTCATATATATATATATATATAATGGAATGCCTATATATTATGGACTTGGATATCGATAATTCATGTTGGTTTAGGTTGGAGTTGGGCTGATGGTAGTGCAACAATTTGGAGGGACAAATTCATTGACATTTTTTTAATCAACTGGTAATTTGAGGACCTTTGGTGATGCTTCAAATAATTCATGTTAAGAAAAAAAGAATATGGAGAAATGAAGATTTGAATTTCTGGTTTATTGCAGATTTCTCGAGTAGGCTATCATCCAGGTTCTTGACTCAAGTTTAATTTGGATGTAGGAGTTTGCTTGATGAATTACTCAGACATTTATACATTCTTCTGCAGACAGCGGTGACTGTTTTGGGTGTACTCTTAATAGATAAATCTGGAAGACGACAACTTCTAATGGTTGGCACGACAAAAAACCGTTTTGAGTTTGTGAAGTAGTTCATCAACAAGTCAATAATGAAGTTTACTGATATTTGCAGGTTTCTGCAGCCAGAATGTTCTTGAGTTGCTTTCAATGAAGTTTACTGATGTTTGCAGGTTTCTGCAGCCAGAATGTTCTTGAGTTGCTTTCTTGTACGATTATCATTTTTCTGGCAGGTATCTTCTAAAACCAAAGTGAATTACTTGTGTACTTCTCTGTTTGTATTATTTATTCTCAATTACTTCATTATCATTTCTTGAAAGACTTGATGTTAGGAGGACCTTCACCAGTGGAATCACTCCCACTTTTGTGTCGTTTGGCTTATTGGTAATGCAATCAGGGGAAAATGTTAATGAATATGTTTGTTTTTGTCTGTCTTGTGTATCACATGTTGTCCAATTTCTTTAAGGCCTCACCATCAATGATAACGTGGGGGCCTAAAGGTTGGCTTATTTTATGCTGTTGGGCTTATTGACCTTGGAAGATTTTTTGTATGTTCATTTTTGCACTCTTTAATTGTCAAATGGCAATAGCCCTCATAGTGCCTTTGTTTATGGCCATAATCACTAGCATAACAAACTACATAATTCCTTGTGTTTCTGTTCAACTCCATTCCCATTATACTAAGGTCTTGTTGCCTGCTATTTATTTATTTATTTATTTTTATCATTTCTCTTTTGGGTTTTGTCCAAATTTTTATAGATAAATTAACAAAATTAAGTCACATGACTGTTTGATTCTACAAGAAGGCATACAGTGCAGCATGCTCTATAGGCATGAGAGGAATCTACAACTAAAGTGCGGAAAATTTCATTTATATATATAATTATACAGTTGTACACTGTAAAAGATTCTTTTTAATCTTCATCATTTTGTCTTTTTTTCTTTTAGAATAATGATTCTAAGTCTTCATAACAAGAAAGAACGACGGTACCACACTTGCAAAATATGTAACTGGAAGGCCAACATCATGGGATTTTTGAGCTAGAGGTGATTGAAGATAAAATAAAAAATAAATTCACGATTTTTAATCTTCTTAAAAATAATTGTACATTGGTCTTTTTAAAATAAAAAATTAAAGAATATAACATTCATGGATTATTCTAAGCCACGGTTTGATCTTCCATTGTTGAAATAATGATTTATATATTAATTAATTATTAATTTTGAAAAAAAAAAAATTCACATAAACATATAAGACATTATAGATCAAACATTATTTTTAAACAAAAATATCCACGAGTAACACGTGTGCATCAACTAGTAATTCATACATGCAGGATTTTCCAATAATGAGGAGAGATTTCAAACAAAACATCAAAACATTTTACCATGATTTGCAATAAAAAATTAAAAATAGGTGCATACACAAAAAAGGGGGGGTGGGGGGGGAGACAAAAAGATAAAATACAAAGCAATAAATAAAAAGTGATAAATGAAATGTGATAATTTAAAACTGATTCCTCTACGAAAAAGAATAGGTATAGATTAAAAACGCAACACCTGGACGAGCTTACTTATCACGATTTCTTATCAAAGTGCTTGCAAGCCATCCAGTGCAGAGGGTTTCCTTAAGATATGTTGGAGAGACTGTACTGAAAATAATAGAAGAGACATATAATTGATGATGATAATGCTAGATATGGGATACTATGATCATACATATAAGAAAACATACACATCATTCTTACTCTATGCAGTCTAATATATAATTGTTCAACATTCTCGTTGAATACTTATTTGAGCCTTGCAAATAAGCATAGCACTCACACCCTATCTAACACATACTAATGAATATATTTAAGGCATGAACATAACTCAAGCCAAAACTAACGATGGAACGTGAACTTATACTGCTAAAAGTCCCAAGTATATTCTACAACTTAATGTCGTTTACAAAACACTACGACACTTTCCTATACACCCCTTCTTTCAAGATACGAAATGTTTCTAGAAAATTCAAATTTTCTCTTTTCTCTCTCTTTATCTCTGATCTTGAGTTCTGCGGCCTTTCTACATAATCTATCCGTCTCTAAACCATGAAAAATGTCATTGTATATCACTACAAGCAACACAGCCTAGTGAAAAATATCATATATCTGTTTTGCTATGCTAATCCCAACCCAATCATCTATAATATCATTATTAATGCATAATCACCAAGATATATTTCATACTCACAATGTCGGCACATATCCAACATGCCATCTCATGCATGATTAGAACTCACATACTTGTGAGTTGTGCCCCTATTGCCATTTTGCAACCTGCGAAACAGAAACCAAAATAGTACACCCTATCACCCGCTCACAATGTATACTATTCGAATAGTTGCACTGGCAAGTGGCAACCCGGTCACAACGCATTTTTTTTTTCTTTTTTTTTTTGATCAGCAACAAAGATGTATTATTAATCAAAAGATGCAATTACACAAGGAAAGAAAATAAAAGGGAGAACCAGAAGTCCACCCAGGCAAGGCCAAACAGGAAAAAACATAAAGCAGAAACATAAACCACAAAAACTAACTACACACAGCCTATGAAAACCAAAAGCAAAACAATCAAAACTAACTACACACAGCCCTCCAATTATCTTTCACTAAAAATAAAGGAATATCATCAAAATCCTTGGATGACTTTGCCCAAAAAGAGCCCAAAAAAGCACTTTATCCCAAAGATCAGCCAAGGAAGATTCCTCATCCTCAAAAATCCTCCCATTCCTCTCAATCCAAACAACCCAGAATACCGCGAAAAAAGCACAATTCCACAAGGTTCTCGCCTTCTTGCCCCTCCCCAAACCCCAAAACTTTATGTCATAAAAACTCCTAACACAACCAGGAACCACCCAAGCGTCCTCGCCAAAGCTAAACAGCCTCTGCCATAACATATAAGCCACGGAACAATGTAAAAATACATGATCAACAGTTTCAGCTGCCCCCCTACACATGATGCACCACTGAGGGCATGCAAAAAGAAATGGCCTCCTCCTTTGAAACCTGTCATTAGTATTGATTCCCTTGTGAAACACAGTCCAGGCAAAAACTTTAACTTTGAGAGGCACTCTAGCTTTCCAAATAAAATCTGAGGGGAAACAAGAAAGAACATGAGAGGAACCAATCAATTTCTCAAAGTAAGACTTACAAGAAACAACCCCAGAAGAGTCAGCAATCCACACCCTCTTGTCTGGAATAAACAAACTCAAAGAAAAACCTTCCAAAATATTCAACAAGGAAGCAAAATCTGAACTCTCCCTCAATTATTCCACAACCACAGCACACATGCCTCATGCATGTGTATACATTTAGTGTCAATCATTTGCTCACAGCAATATAGTATATTAGTGCACTAACTGTAGGATGAACCGAAGTTTAATTACAACTGCACTAAAATACAGGGATTCAAATGCAATATTATGAAAATTTCCAAGAATGAGCCCAATGTGTATTGTTACAAGGATCACTATGGTTCAAACAGGATCCCAATCAGAGGTGACCTTTTTTTTTTTTTTTTTTTTTTTTTTTTTTTTTTTTGGTCCTATAGATGCCTAACAAGGCTACACTCTCGGCTCTGGGATACCTAGACTATCAGCAAGAAGCAACAGAGCAATTCCTTGCGGAGGACCACCCCAGACCTCTACACAATCTAGCACAAAATGAGCCAACTCAGCCAAGAAATCAGCACATTTATTTCCTTCCCTTAGTGTGTGCTGCCATCAAACTTCCCCCACGCTCTGAGACAATCTTCTAATGTCCTCAACAAGATTACCATTCAGATGCCTCATAATTTCCTTTTCCGAAATGAGTGAAAGGGCATCCTGAGAATCCATTTCTCAAATGACTTTCTTCAATTGCAGATTAACGGCAAAGGAGAGACTTGTCTGATAGCCCATAGCTTAAAACATGGGTCAGAGTGAAATTTTTATAAAATTCAGGCAAAAATGAAATAGAATAAAAGCTTGTAAAAATACTTCCATTATGTGGGGTTCATTAGTAGGAATCCAACGGCTCATACTATGTCTCAATTTAAGGTTTGTGCAGTCCATACGGATTAAATGAAGTTGGGAAAGATATAGTTAAAACTTAAAACTCTACAACACCTTTTTTTTTTTAAAACGTCTTAACCAACTCTGAATGCCCTGGGCATGGGCTCGTTCCCCAATTAACCTGAAAACCCTAGAATTTACCCTAAAACATGCTACTTTATTTACTCCATCTCTTATCCAAATTGAGTGATTCAAGACTCTATAGAAAGCTTAAGAGTCCAATTTTTCAATTGTAGAATCAATTACACAAAATTCAAAGCATGGAAAAAGTAATTTGAAAAAAGTATATATATAAATAAATAAATCTATGGAGAAAGTTTTAAATTAAACCTAGAATCACTTAATTTGGATTCCTATAACGAGAGAATTGCATCTTCAATTTTTTGGAAGCCATTAATGAAACTCTAAAGCTTTTCAATTCTCAATTTTTCTCAAAATTGAAATTAGGTACCATTATAACATAAGGAAGGATGATGATTCTCAACAAGAACACCAAATTCGCAACCTCAATTTGTACTGTAAAGCTTTAATCCAAATGCTCTCCTCTTTCTTTCTTTTTCCTCTCCTTAATTACTCTCTTTCTCTTTCTCTATCTGAATTTTCTTGCTAATTCCTCCAAACAGACCTTATGAAGGATACAGAATATTTAGACTCCTCCAATTTCATAACAAAGCCCTTAATTTGAAGACACATCCTCATTTCTCTCTCTTGCCACCTCACCGTTTCCCATGCCACACCACTCCACCTACCTGCCACTTCATCCTTTCTCATGCAATATTTATTTTTTATTTTATTTTTCTCCTAATCATGCCATAATTGAAGATTAATTAACAATAATCATAATATCAGTATTAATTATAATAATCAAGTTTATTAAAGATAATAATAATAATAATGATAATGATAACAACAATCATATAATAACAAAATAAAATCATATTACAATCAATGAAGATGATGATGATGATGATGATACTACTACTATTGGTACTACTACTACTACTACGAATAATAATAATAATAATCACACAATAATACTAATCCAATGAAAGCTACTACATTCAATTATGAAAAATTAAATTAGGATTATCACATATAGTACTCCCAAGGGGGATTCAAGGTGAGGAAGTCCTATAGTGTTATAGACTTCATAATCCTCAGACTTCCCAATTTAGAACAAATGTTTCACTTTGGCAGAAAATTTCAAGCGCAAATTTCAGGACATAATACGGTTTGTAATTTTCAACTATATACATACCTCAAATTTCTTGGTAGCAATATACATTTGAGGATGTCAATATATCAGAGACTAATAAGCTTAATTACACTTTCATCAAGCTTGTCCTAAAGGTTCATAGGCTATAATCGTTACAGGATATAAGCCACTACACCTTTTGAGAAGTTCATTTCTTAACAAAAGAAAGAAAAAGGAAATAGGAAAAAGTAATAATAATAAATGTGGGGAGTGCATACAAAATCTATTTAGAATCCTCCTAAATTGCCTTTGATTTCACTTTCTCTAAACATTTCATCAAAGTAGATGCTTCATTAGGTCTTTATAGCAGCATAATGAAGCCAGCTCTGTTCTTATCTGAAACATTGAAATGGATTTTGTTTAAATATTTGCATTCCAAATGCACATGTTTCTCTCGAGCTTCATTTTCCATACCCTTTAATAATACAATAGCGCATTCCACACCGAAACAGATGGCCAATGGGAAGTAGTAAATCAAATTTTGGGATATTTGTTCTGATGTCTTCCAAAAGACAACATTAGGCAGTGGGATTTTAAGCTGAGTTTGCTTATAACAGCTCCGTAAATAGGTCTACCAGAAAGGCTTCTTTTGAAATTGTGCGTGGGTGAGCTCCAAATCAGGTTGTTGATCTTGTAGATGTATCAAATGAACCATGTTTTAGTGATGATGTTGTTTCTTTTGGAGAAAATCTAAAGGAGATTCAGGAAGGGCTCCATTAGAAATTAACAGAAATGAATCAACACTATAAAGAAGCTCCAAATCAGGTTGTTGATCTTGTAGATGTATCAAATGAGCCATGTTTTAGTGATGATGTTGTTTCTTTTGGAGAAAATCTAAAGGAGATTCAGGAAGGGCTCCATTAGAAATTAACAGAAATGAATCAACACTATAAAGAAGCCAACAATTAACATAGGTGGTTCCAAGAATATCAAGTTGGGGATTGGTTCATGCCTTCATGGTCCTCCTTCTGAAAAATATGTTTCTCATTGGCACTTGCCACAATTTAAAGAGCAAGAAAAAAGCCCATGAAAAATCTTGCGCAAGTTTGAAGATTATGAAGTGGAGTTTCGTCATCGGTCTAAACATATCTCCCATCTTCACTGTAGCTAATCTTCATAGTTTTCTTGGTGATTTGGGGTGAAATAAATGATTTTTTTTTTTTTTTTTTTTGGGAGGGTGGGGAGGGGGGGAATAACCACTGCAGACACCCCATTTTTACCAAGAAAAATCACTGGTTGAAATTTCGTGCAAATGCCAGGTCAAATGAAACTTCACTCCAAAAAGCTGACCTGAAGGGCAGCCCTTGCATAGGAAATGAAACCTCAGTGCTTTTGAAGGTTACATAATTGTCTTTCCCATGACTAGCCACTTCAATCAGATAGTAATGCTAAGCTCCTTATGATGCTTAAGTTCTTTCCTTTGGCTTTAAAAAATAATAATAAAATAAATATAAATAAATAAAGGAAGTTGTGGGCATGTGGATTATAATGCCACTATGCCAGTGATATACCTTAGCACTGATTGATGTTTTACATTTTATTAAATTGCGTAAATAGGTTACAGGTTTTATAATGGAATGTCCCATTTATGAATGGGTCATGCCGAAATTTTTATAAAATATTGGATTTCTCAAAACGACCATCCATATTAAGTTGTTTTCTTAAATAAATCTGTTTTATTATAATTGTTCACGATTCGGTAATTCAGGGTCATCACAACTCCAGGTTCTGATGCCTCTACCACAGCGTTTCACGCGAGAGGCTAGCAATCTACCCCTGTTTTACTGCGGTATGGCAGCAGTTGGGGAGTACTGTAAACCTGGTATTTTTCCAGAGTCCGGAAAAAACTGATATATGGGTTGTTAAGGGACTATTTTTCTTTTTCTTTTTTTATAATGAGGAAGCCCTTCGGGGAAACCCCGGGCCCATATAAGACCCCACTACCCATTTGGACTAGGTAAGTCCAAGGCCCATGAGAACGTTGCAACCTTGTGTGGGTGGCCCCAAGAGGTTTAGCAAGAGTCAAACTCAGGACCTCCGCTTCGTAAGGTGGGATCCCTTGCCAACAAAGCTACCCCATGGGGTTAAGTTGTTAAGGGACTAGTGGCTGTTGTTTTCTTGTATTATGTACTGCTGCATGCATTTTAAGCTCTGTTTGCTACTGTTTTGGTGGAAAATTTGTACCGTGGTTGCTGTCCTGAGATTTACAGCTTCTTTTGTTTTTTGGATCGGCAACAAAGGATAAATTTTATTAATAAGAAGGGACAAAAACAGGGAGGACAAGAAGTCCACCAACAAAAAGGGAAGACAAGAGAATGCTAACAGCAAACAGCTAACCAATCGGCTTTTATCAAAAGAAAGGAATATCCCTAAGCTCCTTAGAAGAATGAGCCCAAAAAGACCCCAAAAAAGATACTTTGTCCCATAATTCAATCAAGGAGGATTCCCTGTCATCAAATGTCCTAGAGTTCCTTTCAAGCCATAATGCCCAAAAAACTGCCAAAAAAGCACAAGACCAAATGATTCTTGCCTTCTTGCCTCTGCCAAGACCCCAGAAATGGATTCAAAAACATCCTATAAACAGTCTGGTACGACCCAAGACTCTCCACCAATGCTGAACAATCTATGCCACAACCACCTCGCCACAGTGCAGTGAAGAAACATATGATCAATGGTCTCAAACTCTCCTTTACACAAAATACACCACTGAGGAGAAAGGGACAAAGTGGGCCTCCTCCTTTGAATCATGTCATTGGTATTGAGTCTCTTGTGTACCACAGTCCAGGCGAAAAATCTAACTTTGAAAGGTACATTCACCTTCCAGATCACAGCTGAGGGGGGGAAGCAAGGGAGATTAGGGCATTCAATCAACTTTAGAAAAAATGATTTACAAGAAAAAATGCCAGAGGAACCAACCAACCAGACCCTCCTATCAAGGGATGACACCCTAAGAGAAAACCTATCCAAGCGAGACAATAATGACACAAGCTCAAGACACTCCCTATCATTGAGATCTCTGAAAAATTTAAAATCCCAGCTAAGGGAGGGAGAAGTTGATGACACCATGGAAGAAATAGAGGCATTATGCGCCAAAGACAATCTATACAAGCGAGGAAAAGCAAAAAGGAGAGGATCTTCCCCAATCCAAAGATCTTCCCAGAACTGAACTGAATTCCCATTCCCAACAGAAAAATAAGTAAGATCCACAAGCCCACCAACCCTTGGGAAATGAATTTCCAAGGGCATCTAGCTGAAACCCTAGAGCTTGCCAAAGCATCCCATCCATTATTTTGCAATCCATATTTACTTTTAATAATAGAATGCCATAGCGAATCTCTTTCTAAGGGAAACCGCCAAAGCCATTTAGCAGTCAGAGCAACATTCCTCTTCTTAATATTTCCCAAGGCTAAACCTCCTTGCTCTCTAGGTCTAGACACTATATCCCAATTAACAAGGTGATCCCTTTTGCCTTCACCACTACCCTCCCACAAAAAATCCCTCATAAGCTTCTCTAAAACACAGCCCACTTTGGAAGGAATCCTAAAAATGGAGAGATAGTAAATAGAAACACTAGACAACACTGACTGGATCAAAACCAACCTACCACCTTTAGAGATCATCGCACTCTTCCAACCATCCAATCTTCTCCTATCAATCACTAGATTCCAAAAAGACTCCGCATAAGAATTTCCACCCAAAGGAAGACCTAAATAGATCATCGGCCATTCACCCACTGAGCAACCTAACTGATCTGCTAACCTTATAACCTTATCCTCAACACAATTAATCCCTACAATAGCACTTTTGCTCATATTAACTTTAAGCCCAGAAACTAACTCAAAGGTCTGAAGAATCAACTAAAAATTTGAGAATTTATGCTCATCCCCAGACACAAAAAATAGTGTCATCCGCAAACTGCAAATGAGAAACAGACACCCTATCCCTACCCACCTCAAGGCCCTCAATCAAACCAACCTCCTTGGCTTTATCTATCATTCTACCCAGAACATCTACCACTAAGGTGAATAGAAAGGGGGATAAAGGATCTCCCTGTCTCAATCCCCTCGAGGCCCTAAATGTGTTACCTGGCCTACCGTTGACAATCACTGAGAAATTAGTGGAAGACAGACATCCCATCATCCACTTTCTCCACCTCAAGCCAAAACCCTTCTTTTCCAACACAAAATCCAAAAAGTCCCAACCCACATGATCATATGCCTTTTCAAAATCAATTTTAAATAACAAACCTTCCTTCTTATCCCCCCTATATTCTTCCACTACCTCATTAGCAATCAAGACCAAATCCAAGATCTAACGGCCCTCAACAAACGCACCCTGAACCTATGAAATAGTCTCACTTAACACCTCCTTCAATCTCGAAGCTAAGACCTTGGCCAACATTTTATACAATGATGAGACTAAGCTAATAGGCCTAAAGTCTTTAATTTTCAAAGAATCATGCTTCTTAGGGATTAGACAAATAAAAGTAGTATTAGTGCATGCATTGACAACCCCATTCTCAAAGAATTCAGTAAAGACCTTAAAAAGATCATCCTTCACAATATTCCAACAATCCTGAAAAACCGCCATAGTAAATCCATCCGAACCTGGGGCTTTATCTCTACCACAATCAAACACAGCTAACCTAATCTCTTCCAAATCAAAGGGTCTTTCTAATCTTTCTGCACACACATTACTAATAGGTGACCAAACCAAACCTTCTAAGACAGGCCTCTCCGATCCCCCAAACTTGTAAAGAGAAGAGAAAAAATTGAATATCTCATCCACGATTCTCTCTTTACTATCAATCACCTACCCATTTTCCACTTCCAGTTTGGTAATTAATTTTCTCTTCCTATTCCCATTGGCCACCCTGTGAAAAAACCTACTGTTGTTATCACCTTCTTTTAACCACTTCACCTTGGCTTTTTAACTCCAAGAAATTTCCGCTTTAAGAACAATCTCTTCCAATTTTTCCTTCAACTCCTTTCTCTCCTCTCTAAGTTGGACACTAAAATCACTCACTACCTCCAATTGATCTAACTCCTCAATCCTTCTTGCAATGGAGCTTTTTACAATTCTTAAATCACCAAACACTTCCTTATTCCACACCTTAATCTTTTCTTTAACCAACTTTAGTTTCCTCATGAATCTAAAACCCTCCCAACCATGGACACTGATACTCCTCCACCAATCCTCAAAAGATTTATGAAACAAATGATGCTCCAGCCACATATTCTCAAACCTAAAAGGTGAAGGACCCCAAGAAAACTCCTCAGACTCTAACTGAATAGGCCAATGATCAGATATAACCCTAGGCAGAACGGATTGTCTAACATGCAGGAAAAATTCCTCGCATTCCACAGAAAAAAGAAAGCGGTCCAACCTATTACAAACCAGATTCTCTTGCAAATTAGACCAAGTATATGAAGCATTCGCCAAAGGTGGATCAATTAGCGCACACTCCCTAATAAAAGAATCAAAATCCCTCATGCTTCTGGTGGTTCTGGAGCCATTAAGCTTCTCAAAAAGGAATCTGATTACATTAAAGTCACCCCCTAATAGCCAAAAAGGACTACACAGCCCGAAAAGACTGTAAAGCTCCTCCCAAAACTCCTTTCTAACTCTAGGACAGTTAGGACCATAAATTTCAAACAGCCACCATTCAAATCCACTTGGACCCTTCATCTTCATCTTAACTGAAATAGAGAACCTACCACACACCACATCCGACACAAACATAATTCTCTCGTCCCAAAGAATCAAAACACCACCAGACCTACCGTAATATGGCAGAAAGGACCACCCTCTATGTCTAGAACCCCACAAACGTTTGACCACCCTCCTATCAATAGACACTAATTTTGTTTCCTGCAAAATAACTATATCTGGGTTAGACTTCCTTAAAAAATCCTTAATAACACTTCTCTTCCTCCTAGATCCAATGCCTCTGACACTCCAACTAATAATCTTCATTTAGAACTCTCACCACCCCTTGTGAACTTCAAAACACCCGACCCATCATAATTAATATCTGACCGTAAGTTCCTCAACTCCCTGACTCCTTTATGGGATTTGATTTCCTCCCAGCACTCAACACCCCCTCCCCTGTTCTAATAATCCCTGGTCTCCTACCTCTTCTCTTGACAATAGATAGGTTCAATTTACCCAAGAAATTCTTTAAATTATCCCAACCTTCCTCATTCATAGGAAATGAAACCATATTATTCAAAATTCCAATCCCCTCACCACTATTCTCAATCCCTGTGACTAAACCCTTCTGCTAACCTACTCCTGACTTACACCTCCCCTCCTGTACCCCCCCCCCCTTCTGTATCCCAATCCGCCCCAACTGCATTGGTTTAACTGTATTCCCTACAGTTGCCAATTCTTTGCCATTACTATTATTAAAAGTAGAAACAAGATCGCATACATTTAGAACCAGATGATTTTCACAAGAAGCGCCAGCACTATGACCATTGCCCTTAGAAACACTGTTATCACCTGGGTTAAAAATAGCAGGTGTAGAAAAAGGATTCTCAGAAAAAGGACACTTTAAACCCTCCCTAGAATGCCCAGAAGACAATTCCACTGCCGAAACAAAGTTTTGAATGAGCCTCACAAAATTTTCTTTTTCACCTTGCTGTAGGGTATCCAAAGAACATACTTCAGTGGATTTTCTAAAAAGAAGACCCACCGTGCCGCCTTCAGAAGCTTTGGCAAACCGTAGCTCATCACAAGATTCGAATTGATCCTTGAACAATCCATCCTGATCTTCCTAGAACTCCACATAGCGTGAAGCACCCTCAATATCTCCAAAATCAAACTCTGACATAGATGAGGCCAAAGACGCAGTAGGCGGAATTCCTTCATCCTCATCAGGATCAAACCTATTTGTCCCGCATTCATCGTCACTGTCCAAATAACCCACTGATGCCTCCTCCGATGATTTAGCCTTCACAGCTTTAACATTACTTGACAAAACAACCTTGGATTCCCCACGCGAAGCTCTTGAGTTTCCAAGCCGATGTAGAGAAGACGCTTCCTTTGTGGAATTGGAAACCAGGTTCTGAGTAGTCGCGACCCTCAATCTCCTCCATCAAATCCACTACAAATTCAACGTCACAGCCTTCAACTTCTTCCATCGAGTCTGCTACAAACGCCTTCGATGGTACATTGTCTACAGATGCCATCGAATCCGCTATGACTGTCGTCAGCGATAACCCACCCCTATCGGATGAAATTCCGAAGACCGACTCTACGAGCTCGATGCCTCTGTAGGGAATTGTCATGATGGATCCTCAATGGTGCATCCAGATCTATGATCTCTGTTGCACACTCCGTCAGAATCACGCCTTGTACCTCGTCAAGCCCTAGCAACCTCTGCAACAACACCATCGGAGAAACAGGGTCTTCAACCTCTTATGTTTACCATATGCACTGGGCCTCCAACACCCATCCTACCTGAATTGATAACAGGCCCACTTACTAAACAGTTCTCTAGGCCCATATCCACTTTAACTTTAACATGTGCATTTGTTGAACATTTAGACAAAAACACATGTTTCAGCCCAAAATCTCTGGGCCCACAATCGATACATCCACCCAAACCCTTAAACCTTTCACTTCCATCTCCTTATCCAGCTGTCTTTCCCTCCTACTGTCCAAGGCAGAAACATGCCCATATGATCCTGACAATTTTCCTCCTACACCGTCCACCATTAATGCCTCTTTAAAAGATTTGTGTACTGTACGCACACCTGATCCGAATTTTCCACCTTCTGAGCCGTCCACAATTAATGCTTCTGTAAGAGGTATGTGGATGTCTATGATTCCTTTGTTAACTTCACCTAATTTATCCCCTGCTGCTCTCAATTTACTCCTCTTATTTTCGCCACGTGGATAACTTACACCCATACCATCATCTTCAACCTCTCGGCCGGTGGACTGAATTTCTATACCACCACCATCCTTCTCCTTCCATATTTGCTTACCTCTAATAACAGACAAACCATTCTTTACAATCTTCTTGGGCGGATACTAAGGTCTTGACATGGGGATGTTCCCTCTTAACTGTCCACACCTGTTGTTCAGAGGCCATACCCTTATTGTATATAATTCCTCTCCAATCTGAACATCCAAAAAATTTGATAAAAAACCACCAACCAGCCCTTTAACTTTGATCCTGGCCTGGAATAGATTATCCATAATCCATGTTCTCTTATCTATCTCAATTAGCCCTCCAAAATTATCTGCAATTTTTAAGAACACCTCCCTTCTCCATAAGTGAAATGGTAATCCTTCAATCGATATCCACCCACCATTGCAACAGAAACGCTGACTCTTAATGGAGTTAACATTTGGTTCCCATTCACTCAAATTAACAGCACACTCACTTCTGAGAAGAACTATACCTAAATAATACAAGACTTTGTCCACATTCTCACAGAAAAAGACAGCTTTATTAATTTGAAAAGGGATGAGCATGATATCACATTCCAAAAGCTTGCAGAGTTCAGCTTGAATCGATTTCCAATTATCTACCACTTTCTCTCTCTCGCAAACAAAGAACTTCCTCCAATCCCCTATCAAAAACGAAGCATTGTATACAGAAGGCTGCTTAGCCTTCACGCCACCAGCTGACATGGAAACTTGAGAATCATTCCTGTGAGAGATATTAAAAGAGGATACCATATGTAAGGGAGCACGCCTTGCCTCAGCATACGAGATCTTCTTATCAGCATCACTCTTTAAAAAGCCTTTAATAGAATCCGCAAGATATTTCCACCCTTTCCCCTCATCACCACCTGGAATAACTATGAATCTACTACTGCCATTCTTAAGAATACAAGTCAACCTCCCAAACCAGCCTTTGTCGTTCTGATGAAACTCTAGAATCACCGTACTTTTTGAATTTCTTATTTTCCTGATCCACCCACGGTGACCATTGCCGCAAGCCAATTCTAGCAGGTTGGTACTGAGCCAAAGACAGCTGTTTTTGTCCAGGTAAATAGAGATTCTCACACCCCTACTGTTTTCAGAAATTTTTAAAAAATCATCACCATCATCCAGAAGCTGGATGTCAAAAGATTTCTGTTCAATTCTCAAAAACTTACTACCCATAACAGAACCAAGCATAGAATAGCACAGTTCCACAGAAAAGATAAGAGAAGAGAAGAGATTTACAGCTTCTTTTATTGACTAGATATAGCACACGTGCAATGTGTGCATTGCACGTGAATATTTTGAAATAATATTAGTTATATAAAAAATAATAAATACATAAAGATTTTATATTTTTTTCATAAAAGATAAAATTTAAAATTCAAAAGTACATATATTTTTATCAAAATTGTCAACAAAAGATTAAAAACCCTTTAGATATACATTCAAAAAAAAAATTTTTTTTTTTTTTTTTTTTTTGATAAAACGAAATATTCATAGAGTTTGTATTCATATGTATTATCATGCAACTTGATAGTTGCTATAGGAATTTGAGTAAGAATATAACTATCATTTGTTAAGAGTTTGAGTTAAAATCTAACTTTCATTTGTTACCAAATAATAAGAACGTTTACCAAGGTTAAAATTGTATTTATAAATTAAAATGAGGCAAAATGGTCAATCAAAAGTTTTTCTCAGATGCAAACTTTTATAGATAGTAGAAATAGATATAAACACTGATTATTTGTTGCACTGTTCACCTCTCCTATCATTCAAAATAATGCGCAAGATTTATCTCAAAAATATTTAGACCCAGAATTTAGATCATTTAGGTTAAGATTCAATCTGAATTGTAGGATTTTAACTATGGTCTTTCTCACTTGCATTTTGTAGTTCAGTCTGCGCCAATTACAACTATTACCAGCAAAAATAGCATTGGGAACATTAATATTTTCTTAGGAGACCAACAAAATAATTCATAAAACTTAATGAAGCTTTCTAGATAGCACCTTAACCTCCCTTTTAGACACAATTCCAGTTGCAACATAACAGTTCATTCTTAACTACTGTAGAACTTGACAGTATCATTTTATTTTTTTTTTATCCAGCAACAACAAGAAAATATTATTAATGAGAGAGAGGTACAAAGGAGGACAAGTAGTCCGCCTAGGAAGAAAAAAGAAACAAAAAGAGAGGAGAGACTAACAGCAAACAACCCTCCAATCCGACTTCACAACAAACAAAGGAATATCCCTGAACTCCTTAGAAAAATGAGCCCAAAAGGAAGCCAGAAAATACACTTTGTCCCATAACTCAAACAAAGAGGACTCCCATTTTCAAAAATCCTAAAATTCCTTTCAATCCATAAAACCCAAAAAACTGCCAAAAAAGCACACTTCCAAACAAGGTCTTAAATATCCATATCGATGGATATATCAATGGTCCAAAAATACAAATATCGGATATATGGATAGATATATCAGAAATGTCGATATTGATTTACAGATATGACGGATATTATTCGTTAAACACGGATATTTTCATTGAAACTCTGGAAAACATTGATCTAGACAAGATACGAACCAAATTCAAAGGACAACATCTTGAAGGCAGACGTGGTCGTCGATCTCCATCTCTACATTCTATAGAGGTAGAGACCATTGTGAATGAAAATGAGGCTTCTGACACCAAGCCTGCTCCACAAGCAAGGCGCAGACCTAGAGGTAATAATCGTGAGTATCGTGATTTTGAGAATCCTTACGCTGACTATGTCCTACAAGAGAAGAGGCAAAGAGGCGAGGAGCCTAGGGTTGTGGATGATACTCGACGATAGGAGAGTGGTATAAGGATTGATATTTCAGAACTTTCAGGTACGTTACAACCTGATGAATTTTTGGAATGGATTTTTACTGTGGAGGAAATTTTAGATTTTAAAGAGGTCCTGATAATCGGAGGTTCCGTTGGTGGCTACGAGATTTCGTATAAGGGCTGCTTCTTGGTGGCAAAAATTGAAGACAACCCGTAGTCGACAAGGGAAATCAAAAATTAATTCGTGGGAGAAGTTGAAGAAGCATCTGCGGGGAGACTTCTTACCGTATAATTATACAAGAACGATGTACCAGAGGTTACAGAATTTGCAACAACGAACTCGGACGATTGATGAATATAGTACAGAATTTTATAAATTGGTGTCTCATAATGATTTGGCTGAAACAGAGGATCAGTTGGAGTCTCGTTATATTGGAGGTTTGCATGATCAATTTCAAGATACTTTAAATTTATTTGATCCTTATTCTATGTTTCAATTGGAGAAGCAATTCAACCGCGCATGGGGGATCGCCATGGAGTGGTGATAGTCAAAGTGTTCGCAACCCACCAACCCAAAAATAGGCCAATGCCTGTGAAGAATCCGCCACAATCAGCACCAACAACTAGACCACCTATAGGTCAACCCCCTAGGTGATGTAGGACATCTACACTAGGGTTTCACAGTTCACAATAACCAAAAAACAAGCAATAAAGAAGAAGAAACAAGAAGCAAGAAGAAGCCAGAAGCAAAAACCCTAGCTAGGGTTTGTTTGGAGTCGACACCAAACGCGGGAAAACCCAATTTTTAATTCATGATAAGCTGAAAAACTAAAGGGTTATTGGAGCCTTTATATAGAGGCCCAATTACATCAAATATGGTAAAACTTAACCCTAAAGTCTAGGAATTTAAAAGGCAACAATTTATTATTCTAAAAATAAAACTAAATAATAATGGTAAACCCTTGGTCTTCAAGTTAAGAGGCCAAGCTCAGCCGTTCTGTTGAACCATGTGCGTACTGTCCCCGTCAACTCTCCCAGGGTGAGAGAAACTCGACCTCGAGTTTGAGTTGGGATTGAGGTACTGAATCCGTCCTTTCCAAATAAACAAATACTTAGAATAGGCCAACTACTGAAGTCGTTGAAACAACTCAACTTCAAAGTGCTCAGCTTAATAAAGGATCTTCAATTTGGCAAAGAATATGATCAAAGAAGAGTCATAAGGGTCATACTGCAACTCGAAGCTATCAATACCAAGAAAGTCTATTATCTGGACCTCGAGCAAATTGGATGGATGTGCAGCAGACTCTGACAAATGGATCTCCTTAGGTTGAGAGCCTTGCACAACAATTTCCAAATTTTCAATGTTGACTTCAATATTAGCGCCCAGGTCTAATGCAACTAGCTCAAGTTCTAAGATAACTCTTGGCGCCAAAGACTCATGTTTGCCAACTATTCTTTCTTGAATCTCAGAAGAACTAGCATCTGCAATACACAAATGTTCCACTATAGGAATAGACCTGGCACATAAATGGTCAACTTCAGTGACAGCTGTTGAAAAGTATTCTATATTTCTCTTATTTTACTTGTAATAAGCTGAAGGGTACTATTGTCTTTGTACTTGTACTAGTATAAAAGATAATATACAAGAGGGAAAACCTAAGTTCTCTCTTTTTAACAGCAGCCATTTCTCTCCTCTTTTTCTTTCTTCTCTTTCTTTCTTTCTTCTTTGATTAGTTATACAAATCCACTTGGTATCAAAGCCTCTACTCGTCGATCCGTATGCGAAAAAGGGTTTGATAGTCGAGGAAAAGTTTTTTGCTGATGTCAGCAGTTGCTGACGTCATCCGTACAAACGCTAACATCAGCAGGGCACAAAAACCCCACCCATTGAATCGCCGCTTCTAGGAGAGTGTTCCTGTATATTTTCATCCAGATCCAAGACGATTTGAGGGGGTTTTTCGATTTTTCTTTCATTTTCCAGGAAAATGGCTCTTTTTTCCAAAACCCTCATTCCAGCCTTGGTTGTTTGAGTTTGATGGGTCGAAATGCAACAGAAGGTGCCAACTTAAAGGTCCCTAAGCTTCTTTTGTGTTCGTTGCTTCGTTTCAAAGGTCTTTTGTAGAGATATGCCTTGTACCAGCCGTAACCTTCACTGGTATGCACTAGAAAACCTCTTTGTCTGCTGTTTGGGGCTGTGTTTGGAGGTTTAACAGGTGTCTTATGGGCTGTGTGAAGTGTTTTGTGGGCTGTGTGAGGTGTTTGTGGGCTAGTGTGTGCTGCCTAATGTTCCATATTGAACGATGTTACCTTACTTGTGGTATCTATTGCTTGGGGACATATCCGTTGTGTTTGGACTTAGTTTTTTGGGTGGTTGAGTGCTGTTTACCTCATGTCAGAAGTTAGTCAAACCTCTGAAAGCCATCAGAGTAGGGTAATGGGTCCAGGAATACCCACTAATGACAACCCTACACTCCAAATCACAACCGTGAAACTGGATGGGCCTAACTATTTAGCTTGGTCTCGCTCAGCAACCTTATATCTCACAAGTAAAGGGAAGATGGGATATTTGAATGGTAAAGTGAAAGAACCTTCGATAGCTGACCCTTCGTATGAGAAGTGGAATGCAGAAAACTCTATGGTTATGTCTTGGCTTTTACATTCGATGCAACCAGAGGTTAGTGATGGCTACTTGCTTCTACGAACGACAAAGGAGATTTGGGATGCAGTTGCACAAACTTATTCCAAGGTAAGGAACATAGCCCAGTTGTATGACTTGAAGCGTCATATTCATGAGACTACCCAAGATGATAAGCCTCCATCAGTTTATTTCCATAAACTTCGAGCATTGTGGCAGGAGTTGGATTACTATCAGGATTTTTGAGCTGAGTGTTCTGCTGACACCTTGAAGTTTCATAACCTTGTTGAGCAGGAGCGGATCTTTGACTTTCTTGCTAGGCTCAGAGATGAATATGATTCGATTCATATACAGATTCTAGGAAAGGAACCTCTTCCTCCGCTCAGTAGTGTCTATGCTTATGTTCAGCATGAGGAGAGTAGAAGGAATACTATGCTTCACTCTACCTCATAGGAGCGCTCTGCACTTACTACTGCTTCTCAGCGAACCCAAAGAGGTGTACTTCCTAGTCGTGATGGAGGAAAAGGTGTTGATTCTACTTCTGATGAGAAGGATAAGTTATTTTGCGGTCATTGCCAGAGACCGAGACATACCAAGGAAACCTGTTAGAGGCTCCATAGTCGCCCTACTAGAGGTAGGGGGGCCGTGGTTTCTCTCGGTCCCGCACTCACTATTCTACAAGTGTGGACACTATTCCACCTACTTCATTACCTTCTAGAACTCCTGATTCTGAGTCTGGGACACTTACCAAGCAGAAAATTGAGTCTCTCAGACGCTTAATGTCTCAACTGGATACATCCACCACTGCATCTACTTCTTTGGCTCACTCAGGTAATTTGGCTACTTCTTTTAGTGCATCTTGCAAATCCTCTTATTGTCCTTGGATTATTGATTCTGGGGCTTCTGGCCATATGACTAGTTTGTCTACCTTATTTCGTTCTTACCACACTTGTTTAGGTAGGGATAAGGTTAGGGTAGTTGACGGTTCTTTGTCATCTATTTCAAGGAAAGGTTCTATTTCTATTAACCCTGATATGTCTCTTTCTTCAGTTTTACATGTTCCCAATTTTTCTAACAATCTATTGTCCATTAGCCGCATCACTACTGATCTAAATTGTAGTGTGACCTTTTATCCTTCTCATTGTGTTTTCCAGGACCTAGTCACGAGGAGGATGATTGGCAGTGGTAGTGTGAGAAATGGTCTTTACTTTTTGGATCCCATTGAGAAGGATGGTGGTCGAATTGTGCATGCCCACCACTCTGGGAGATGTGCTGCTTCTGAAGATAAGCTTTGGCTCTGGCATAAAAGATTGGGCCATCCCTCATTTTTCTTGCTTCAACGCATTTTTCCATCTTTGTTTTCTAGAATAAATGTTTCGCAATTTAAGTGCGAAGTGTGTGAACTTGCAAAACATCATCGTACTTCATTTCCACCCAGTTTTAATAGAAGTAACTTGCCTTTTACTATTGTGCACACTGATGTATGGGGTCCTTCCCGCATTATCTCATTATCTGGCTTTCGATGGTTTGTTACTTTTATTGATGATTTCTCTAGGACTACATGGGTGTATCTGTTAAAAGAAAAAAGTGATGTGTTTGCATGTTTTCAGACTTTCCATAAAATGGTGCTTAACCAATTTAATACCTCAATCAAAATTGTTCATTCTGATAATGGAGGTGAGTACCTTTATGGGGGCCTTCAATCCTATTTTCAGGATCATGGTATCATGATGCAGGACAACCCTCTTGAGAACAATGAAAGAGAAAAGAAGCTTGAAAAAAAAAGAAAAGAAGCTTGGAAGAAGCAAGAAGCAAGAAGCAGGAACCCTAGCTAGGGTTTGTTTGGAGTCGAAACCCAAACGTGGGAAAACCCAATTTTAATTCATAATAAGATGATCATTAAAAAGTTATTGGAACCCTATATATAGGTCCCAATTACATCAAATAAGGTAAAACTCAACCCTAAAATCTAGGAATTTAAAAGGCATTTATTTAATTATTCTTAAAAATAAATATGCCTAAAATAAATATGCTAAAGCCTGTTCTTCAAGTTAATAGGCCGTATTAGACCATCCGGTTGACCCACGTGCATGCTGTCCCCATCAACTCTCCCGGGGTGGGAGAAACTCGACCTCGAGTTTGAGTTTGGATGGAGATACTGAATTCGCCCATTCCAAATAAATAGATACTTTGAATAGGCCAATTGCTTGAGTGGTTGAGTTAATTCCACTTCAAAGTGTACAACCCGAAGTAAAATCTTCAATTTAGCGAAGAACTCAATCAGACAGCGATCACTTGCCAACTCAAACTTGTCAACACCAAGAAAATCTATCCTTTGTACCTCAAGCAATTCAGACGCAAACACAATATCATCCACTTTTGACAGAACAAGATTTTCTTGTGGCAAACCTTCTTCTTCAACACTCGGTACTTTTGGGGCTTCTATACTCTGTTGAAACTCTTGCACGATCATTTCTTCAACTTTTGAATTATCTATGACGACTTCAATGTCCCCTTCCAAATCTTTAGTTGGCATAGGGTTAGGGAATGAAACAACTCCTTGTGGCATAGGCTCGAGTTCATCGGCAAGATCCGACTGCGGTTGGGCATTAAGCTTGGCATTCATGTCTTGAAGGAGCTTCATCATGGACTCCCATAGTGAGTAATCCCTTGGAGTGACTTCCACGAGATTTACGCCAGATCTTTCTCTGCAAATAGAAGCAACAATTGGAGCATAATCATTTAAGTTAAAGCTCAAGGATTGCACTGCTTCCATGAGATAGGGCTTCAATTTATCAGCACAATTTGTGAGGACTTGTTCTCCTAATTGCCAAGATAGAGATCCAACATTCCAAATCTTCTTTCGTACACTATCCAAGAGAGGATATAGAAGCTCCTTCGAGATGTCATTACTTTCCTGCAAAACTATAGTCATGATTTCTTCCATGTTGGCAAACATATTATCGGGACAATGGAATTGAGCCACTGTTAGAAAAGACTGAAACATCTCAATAAACAACTTGTTACATCCAAGATTCAGCATCATTAGACATAACTTGCTCCTTGCAACATTATGAAGAATAGCAAAAGATGTGTAATAATATTTATATTCAGGAAATAATGTACCAAATGTTGCAACTATGACTTGAAAAACTTCCCGCATTTGCTCATCACTATAACAAGGACTTGGTGCAGTTATCCTCAAAATCTCGCAGACACACGATGCAACTGAAACTCTCACATCAACATTCGGATGCCTCAAAAGCCTAGGAGATATTAGTGCAATCATTGAAGGCCCAAGTGCATCTTGCATGAACTGAGATGGGAATGGTCTTACTTTTGACAAGTTGTATACAAGCTTATTAAGTAGACAGCGAAGCTCACCAACATAATATGGAGGAACTATAAGTTTTCTCCCAACATCTATGAGTAGCTTTTCAAGTTGGTATTATGAAGTAATCATTTTTCTTCTTCTTCTTCTTTCTTTCTTTCTTTTTTTCCTTTTTTCTTCTTCTTTTCTTTTTTTTTTTTTTTTTTTTTTTTTTTTTTTGCTATTTTGCTAATTTTCTAATCAAGCACACTACAATTAATTGATACAATTTTAAATAAGCAAAAGTAAACTAACCGGAGAATAAAGGAAATTGGAATACTGGATTAGAATAACCTGGATTGAATGAGGATAACCCACGTGAATCTGGCTCCAATTGGAATACTCTGCTCCCAGCTAGAATAGCCTGATCCTCGTTTGGAATAGCTTGAGTTGAATGGAGGATAACTTTATCCATGGATTGGACAACAAACTTCAATTGAAAAGAGTTAATCCACGATTGGAATAACCTTATCCAAGGTTTAAAAGCTATTTATTTGCAACTTGGAACAGTCAAAACCCGCAACCAAACAGGTCAATTTTCCTTGCATCTCATATACCCCGATTGGCTTCCTGATGCTTCTCGAAGCATTCGACGCGAGAGGGAGAGAGCGAATGGCAAAGGGGGTGCTCATCGGCAAGACTCGACGGCATGGGTGGGCAGACGGTAAGAGGCACTGGCAAAACCCGATGGCTATGGACCGATGGCAAAGGGTCGTCGGTGAAGGAACGACATCGTTCTGAGAGCACGCTGATGCGATGCCGACGGTGTGACGATGGTGGAGCTCGCTGACTTCATGTCGATGGCAACTGTCTACCGGCGATTGGGTAGCGATGGTGAAGAGCCGCTGGCAGAAATTCTCGACGGCGAAAGGATCACTGGTACCACTACGGCTCGAGGGCTTGAAGATGCAGGGGACTTTTCGCCGGCGAGATCTGACGGCGGAGGCTCGACTGTGGCCTGAAGGTGGAGAAGCGACGGTGGATCGACGGCGAGTCACCGACGACAGTGTGAGGTCTAAGCGGGTTCGACCTGTGGTGGTCTACTAATGGATTTGAGTTTGACAATGGTGTAGCGACGGTAGGGATGATGGGGTCTGACAGTGAAGTGGTTGCCGGTAGGGGGGGTTAGATGGAATTTTTGTTTTGTATTTTTTTTTTTTTTTTTTTTTTTTGTTTTTTTTTTTTTGTATTTGAATGGGCTAATATGGGTTATGGGTTTGGGTTTTGAGTCTGGCAATAGAGCCGCGGCAGTGGTTGATGGTGGTGGCTAGGGTTTTTTGTGTGGGTTTCGAAATGGGTGAGGGGTGAGGGGTTGACTGTGATGGTGGTGGGTGCGTGAAGGGTTTTGGTTTGTGCGTGGGGAAAGGCTATTTTGGAGTTGGTTTTGGATGATTTTTGGCTGTTGTTTTGGGTTGGTTTTGGGTAATTTCTTGTGTTGTTTTTGGGTTTTGGTGATGATTTTTTTGGCTGCTGTTTTGGGGCTGGTTTTAGATGATAATTTTGGTGCTTCTGGATTGGTTGTGGATGAATATTTGGTCTAACCTGTGGGGGTTAGGGACTGGGTTAGTGCAGGATGTGGAATTGGGCAGAGAGTGACAGCGGTGGAGGTTGTTTCTGCCATGGTGAAGGTGGCTGTGTATTGTGGGTTTAACAGTGAGGGTGTTGTGGCCCTGGCTTGACTGCACTGAAGGGAATCAGTGATGAAGCACGAGACCGAAGTTTGCTCTGATACCAAGTTGATGCAGGACAACCCTCTTGAGAACAATGAAAGAGAAAAGAAGCTTGAAAAAAAAAAAAAGAAAAGAAGCTTGGAAGAAGTAAGAAGCAAGAAGCAAGAACCCTAGCTAGGGTTTGTCTGGAGTCGAAACCCAAACGTGGGAAAACCCAATTTTAATTCATAATAAGATGATCATCAAAAAGTTATTAGAACCCTATATATAGGTCCCAATTACATCAAATAAGGTAAAACTCAACCCTAAAATCTAGGAATTTAAAAGGCATTTATTTAATTATTCTTAAAAATTAATATGCCTAAAATAAATATGCTAAAGCCTTGTTCTTCAAGTTAATAGGCCGTATTGACCATCCGGTTGACCCACGTGCATGCTGTCCCCATCATATCATCCATCAGACTTCTTGTGTGGATACTCCTCAACAAAATGGTGTTGCGGAAAGAAAAAACCGCCACCTTCTTGAGGTAGCTAGGGCTTTAATGTTCTCTATGTATGTTCCTAAATCCTATTGGGGGGATGCAGTGCTCACTGCAGCATATTTAATGAATCGGATGACCTCTAGAGTACTTGCTCACAAGGCACCGATTGATTTGTTATCTTTACCCTCGTGCTCTCGTCCTTTTCTTATTCCTCCTCGTGTTTTTGGGTGTATTTGCTTTGTTCATGTTTCTGTCCAGGCTCGTAGTAAGTTAGATCCTCGACCTCTGAAGTGCATTTTCTTGGGCTACTCAGCTACTCAAAAGGGGTATAAGTGTTATCATCCTCCCTCACGCAAGAAGTTTGTCACTATGGATGTCACCTTTCTTGAATCGGTGTCCTATTTTTGCTCCCCCCAAACTTCTCTTCAGGGGGAAAGTTGTAGTAAAGAAAAGTCTTCTGTACTTCCTACTCTTATATCTCCTTCTAACCCTATTCTTATTCCATCTCAAGGCTTGGAAGAACAGCATCCTCCTCCCAAGGAATTACAGGTCTATTCAAGGAGACAGAAGAAAAAGACCATTTCTCCTCTCTATGGCCAACCGTCATCTTTGGACTCAGGTAAATATCATACCTACTCCTGCTCCTGTTACTTTTGATGATTCTGATATTCCTATTGCTCTTCATAAAGGAGTTAGATCTTGTACTCAACATCCTATCTCTATCTTTGTCTCCTATCATAATCTTTCTCCATTTTTCCGTACCTTTGCTTCCCAATTGTCTTCTGTGTCTATTCCTAACACCTTACTGGATGCACTCTGTGATAACAAATGGAAGGAAGCTATGTGTGAAGGGATGACTGCTCTTCAGAAAAATAAAACTTGGGATTTAGTTGAATTACCTGTAGGGAAGAAGACAGTCGGATGCAAATGGGTGTTCACAGTAAAGCATAAGGCTGATGGTTCAATGGAAAGGTATAAAGCTAGATTGGTAGCAAAAGGCTTCACACTTCACACACACAGACATATGGCATTGATTACCAGGAGACCTTTGCTCATGTGGCCAAGATGAATTCTGCTCGAGTCCTACTTTCTTTAGCTGCCAATTTTGGATGGGCTCTTCATCAGTTGGATGGTAAAAATGCATTCCTCCATGGAGATCTAGAAGAAGAAGTTTACATGGATGTACCTCCAGGTTTTGAAGGTGATACAACCAGGGGGAAGGTATGCAAAACTGAAGAAGGCCTTATATGGATTGAAGCAATCTCCTCAAGCGTGGTTTGAGAGATTTACTCGAGCTATGTTGAAATATGACTTCAAACAAAGTCAGGGAGATCATACATTATTCATCAAGCACTCTTCACAAGGAAGGTAACAGTTCTTATTGTATCTGTAGATGATATTGTGCTAACAGGAGATTACCAGGAGGAGATACAGAAACTGAAGGAACATTTAGCCAATGAATTTCAGATAAAGGATTTGGGAAGTTTGAAGTATTTTCTGGGTATTGAAGTTGCTAGATCTAGGACTGGCATCTTCATTTCTCAGAGAAAGTATGTGTTAGATCTTCTCAAGGAAACTGGGATGCTAGGTTCCAAACCTAGTGATACTCCTGTGAATCAGAACTACAAGTTAGGGGGAAACCCTGAAGGTGTATTGGTGGACAAAGGTAGATATCAACGGTTGGTTGGTAAACTGATTTACTTGTCACACACCCGACCGGACATTGCCTATGCTGTTAGTCTAGTAAAGTCCGTTTATGCATTCGCCTCGAGAATCTCATATGGAGGCAGTCCATCGAATCCTTCGCTATTTGAAATCTGCTCCTGGAAAGGGATTGTTGTTCTCTAAACATGACCATTTGCGAGGGGAATCATATACAGATGCAGCTTGGGCTGGTTCTGTCACTGATCGCAGGTCAACATCCGATTACTGCACCTTTGTAGGGGGAAATCTTGTGACCTGGTGAAGTAAGAAACAAGCGGTTGTAGCTAGGTCTAGTGCTAAGCTGAGTTAAAAGCTATGGCTCAAGGAGTGTGTGAAATTATGTGGCTAAAAATATTGTTGAAAGAGCTTGGTTTTGATTCTGATGAACCCATGAGATTGTATTGTGACAACAAAGCCGCAATTAATATTGCTCACAATCCAGTCTAGCATGATAGAACCAAGCATATTGAAATTGACAGGCACTTTATAAAGGAAAAATTGACTTCTGGGGTGATTTGTCTGCCTTATGTTCAAACTGGAGACTAATTGACAGATTTTTTGACCAAAGGAGTCGCAAGCAAAGTCTTCCATACTTTCTTAGGCAAGTTGGGCATGTGTGATATCTTTGCACCAACTTGAGAGGGAGTGTTGAAAAGTATTCTATATTTCTCTTATTTTACTTGTAATAAGCTGAAGGGTACTATTGTCTTTGTACTTGTACTAGTATAAAAGATAATATACAAGAGGGAAAACCTAAGTTCTCTCTTTTTTACAGCAGCCATTTCTCTCATCTTTTTCTTTCTTCTCTCTCTTTCTTTCTTCTTTGATTAATTATACAAATCCACTTACAAGGCTTCTACAGTTTGTACAAGGTTATGGGATGAATCAATGTCTTGTGGCAGAGGTTCAGGCTCATCAAATATTGCTTTATGATCTCGAAAATCAGAGCACACGTCCAAGGAAATAGTAGGAGAAAGAGCCTGCGGAGTCAAGCACTTGTTGTCACTACATGTTGTACTATTGAAGTTGGCGGGGTCCGAAAATGGTATTTTCTCCTATGACTTCTCTTGTTTAAACTTGGCATTCATGTCCTGAAGGATCTTCATCATAGACTCCCATGGTGAGTAATCCCTTGGAGTGACTTCCACGAGATTTACGCCAGATCTTTCTCTACAAATAGAAGCAACAATTGAAGCATAATCATTTAAATCAAAGCCCAAGGATTGCACTACTTCCATGAGATAGGGCTTCAATTTATCAGCGCAATTTGTGAGGACTTGTTCTCCTAACTGCCAAGATAGAGATCCAACATTCCCATTCTTCTTCCATACACTATCCAAGAGAGGATATAGAAGCTCCTTTGAGATGTCATTGCTTTCCTCCAAAACCATAGTCATGATTGCTTCCATATAGAGAAATATACCATCAAGGCAATGGAATTGAACAACTGTCAAAAACTACTGGAACATCTCAATAAGCAACTTGTCACACCTAAGACTCAACATCTTTAGGCATAACTTGGTCCTGGCAACATTATTAAGAATGGAAAAAGATGTATAATAACATTTATACTCAGGAGATAATGTACCAAATGCTGCAACTATGATTTGAAAGACTTCCCTCATTTACTCATCACTATAACGAGGAATTGGGGCAGTTATTCTCAAAATTTCGCAAGATGCACGATGCAACGGAAATTCTCACGTCGGCATTCAGATGCCTCAAAAGCTTAGGAGATATTAGTGCAATCATTGAAGGCTCAAGTGCATCTTGCATGAACCGAGATGAGAATGGTCCTACTTTTGATAAGTTGTATACAAGCTTATCAAGTAGACAGCGAAGTTCACCAACATAATATGGAGGAATTATAAGTTTTCTCCCAACATCTATGAGCAGCCTTTCGAGCAAGCATTCTGAGGGATTCATTTTCTTTCTTTCTTTCTTTCTTTCTTTTTTTTTTTCCCCCCCTTGTTTTTTTGTTTTTTTGTTTTTTTTTTTCAATCACGCATGAAAATTAATTGATACAATTCTAAATAAACAAAACAAATCAACCAAAGAATAGGAATTGAGTATTCTGGATTAGGATAACCTGGAATGAATAGAGGAGAGCTCTGTCCGAAATTAGAATGTCATAGGCCTGGATTAGCATATCCTGGGTTGGAAGAATCTAATTCCAAATTAGAATAATCCTATCCAGAATTTTGATTCACCTTGAATAGCTTATCCTTAACTAGAATAGGTTATGGTTGCAACCAAACGATCCAAATCAGCTGTATACTCCACTTTAAAACCAACATTCTGGATGATTCTTCAAAACAGAAGTCTTGAAGGAGTGTCAAAGCAGGGAGGGGGGAAAGAATCCGACGGCATGCTGTCGCCTGCTGGAGGGTCTTGCCAGAAAAGCCACCGGTAGGAGGGTCTCGCCGGAAAATTCGCCAGTAGGAGGAATAGTTGCTGGAAAACTCGTCGACAGGGGGAAAAGTCACCAGAAAATTCGCCGGGAAAAAAAAAAAAAAAAAAAAAAAAAGCTCAATTTTTTTTTTTTTTTTTTTTGAATGGGCTAATTTGGGTTATGGGTTTGGGAGTCTGTGTATTAGGAGTTTGCATAAGATTGGGATTTTTGGTTTGGTTTCTGAGTTGGACCGGGGTTTTGTATATGGTTTTGGGTTATGAGTCTGGCGGTGGAGCCGTGGCAGTGGATGATGGTGGTGGTTAGGGTTGGTATATGGGTTTCGAAATGGGTGAGGGGTGAGGGGTTGACTGTAATGGTGGTGGGTGTGTGAAGGGTTTTGGTTTGTGCATGGGGAAAGGCTATTTTTGAGTTGGTTTTGGATGATTTTTTTTTTTTTTTTTTTTTTGGCTGCTCTTTTGGGTCTGGTTTTGGAAGATTATTGCTGGTGCTTCCGGATTGGTTGTGGATGGGTTGGGGCTGACAGTGAGGAGTTGTGGCTGTGGGAGAGTGCTATGTAGAGAAACAAGGATGAAGCACGAATCGAAGTTTGCTTTGATACCAAGCTGATGTAGGACATCCACACCAGGGTTTCACAGTTCACAATAACCAGTAAACAAGCAATAAAGAAGAAGAAACAATAAGCAAGAAGAAGCCAAAAGCAAGAACCCTAGCTAGGGTTTGTTTGGAGTCAACACCAAACGTGGGAAAACCCAATTTTTAATTCACGATAAGCTGAAAAACTAGACGGTTATTGGAGCCTTTATATAAAGGTCCAATTACATCAAATATGGTAAAACTTAACCCTAAAGTCTAGGAATTTAAAAGACAACAATTTATTATTCTAAAAATAAAACTAAATAATAATGGTAAACCCTTGGTCTTCAAGTTAATAGGCCAAGCTAGGCCGTTTTGTTGAACCATGTGCATGTTGTCCCCATCACTAGGGCAATTGGACCTAGCACTAGCGGTGTTCGTTGTTTCACATGTGGTGAGTCTGGGCATCGCATGGCAAATTTCAAGAAAGGAGGGCATTATGGAAAGGGTTTGTTCATAGAGAATGAAGAATTTATGGGTGAGCATGATTATAAGATTGAGGATGAACCACACTTTGATGTGACTAAAGGTGATCATTCGCCTGAGGAGCAAGTTGAGGGTGACCAAAGGCAATTACTTATAGTGCCTAGAGCTTGTTTCACTCCTACAGAAGTCAATGGAGATGCGTGGCTTCATAGTAATATTTTCCAATCAACATGCAATCACCATGCACTATTGGCGGAAAAGTATGCAAATTTGTTATCGACTCTGGGAGCTACAAGAATATAATTGCTAAGGAAGCTACTAGAAAATTAGAGTTGGCTACTGCGCAACATCCTAGTCCCTACAAGCTTTCGTGGCTAAAAAAGTTGAGTAGTTACTTTATCTATTGGTTCTACTTATAAAGATAAAGTATGGTGTGATGTAGTTCGTATGGATGCATGCCATTTATTATTGAGTAGACCTTGGCAATTTGATAGGGTTGTTGCACATGATAGGAGGAAAAATACATATAGCTTTTTGTTTAACAATGTTAAAATTGTTTTACTCCCTAATAAAAAATTTGCACCTAGATCTAGTGGAGAGAAAAATACAAATTTATTATCTATGCATAAATTCGTAGAGGAAGCAACTGAAACTGGGGTTGTTTACATGCTGATGGGTAAACAAATTGTTAAAGGAAATGGTGAGAAAATTCCTAAACCTGTTAAAAAAATTATTGGTGAGTACAAGGATCTTTTCCCTAGTGAGTTACCTATGGGGGTTGCCACCTCTTAGGGATATTCAACATCAAATTGACCTTGTGCCAGGATCCAATTTGCCTAATCGACCTCACTATCGTATGAGTCTTGAGGAGCATGAGGAATTGAGGCGTCAAGTAGAGGAGTTGTTGACGAAAGGACATATTAGGGAGAGCTTGAGTCCTTGTGCTGTACCTGTATTGCTTACACCTAAGAAGGATGGGTCTTGGTGTATATGTGTTGATAGACGAACAATAAATAAAATAACTGTGCGTTACAGATTTCCTATTCCTCAGTTGGATGATTTGTTAGACCAATTGGGTAAAGCCACTGTGTTCAGTAAATTGGACTTGAAAAGTGGATATCATCAAATTTGTATCTGAGAAGGTGATGAATGGAAGACTGCTTTCAAGATTCGTGAGGGGTTATAAGAGTGGTTAGTTGATTTTCCAAGATGGCGCATTTTATTCCCTGCAAGAAAACTAGCGATGCGCTACACGTGGCTCAACGATATTTTCAAGTGGTGTATTGTTTGCATGGTTTGCCTACGACTATAGTTTCCGACAAGGATTCTAAGTTCCTTAGTCATTTTTGGAGATGTTTGTGGAGACTTGCTAATACAAAACTAGATTTTAGTAGTGCCTATCATCCACATACGGACGATCAGACAGAAGTTGTTAACCGTTCGTTGGGAAATCTCTTGAGATGCTTAGCTGGAGACCATGAGAAGAATTGGGATCAAAGATTGTACCAAGCTAAGTTTGCTTTCAATTATTCTATCAGTCGTAGCACTCAGTTTGGTCCTTTTTATATTAATTATAGCTACAATCCAATATCGCCACTTAACCTTGCGCCTGTTCCTGACTTAAAGCATGTGAATGCAAAAGCTGAAGATTTGATTGCTCAAATTCAAGAGATTCACAAAGCTACTTTGAAGAATTTGCAAGAGGCTACTTTGAAGTACAAACAAGCTGCTTGACAAGAAGAGGCATTTGATGGAGTTTGATGTAGGAAACTTTGTCTATGCCATTTTGACAAAGGATAGATATTCTGTGGGAGAGTACAGTAAATTGGCTGCAAGGAAAATTGGACCATTAGAGATCATTGAGAAGATTAATCCTAATGCTTATCGTTTGAAGCTTCCAAGTCATATTCGCACTTATGATGTGTTCAACGTCAAGCATTTGGTCCCGTACAATGGAGATAGCTCAGAAGATGAGGCTGCGAATTCGAGGGCGAATTCTCTCCAACACGGGGAGGATGATGCAAACCGCATCGCGTGTTTAGCCTTGGAGGCGATGGATCGTCGAGACATCAAGCGAAAGGGCTATTTTTCATGTTTTGATGACCCACCAAACTGCCAGGCCTATGCATGATTGAATTATGCGTACGCACCACAGGTTGCTGCTGCTATTTTAGAGATTTTGATTAATTAGCTTAGTTTAATTTATTTTAGTTATTTTAAGGCTTTATTTATTTCATTGTTATTTCTTGCTTTAATTTAATTAGTTTCCTAGGTAGTTAATATTTGCTTGTTCTGGTAGAACTAGGTTTTCTTATTCTGTAGTTGCTTGTTCTAGTAGAATTAGGTTTTCTTATTTTGTAGGACTTGTTCTCCATATAAAGGGATGCAAGCCTTATAGCAAAGGAGTTGATTATTTTCTGAGATTAATAATATCGAGAAAGAGAGTTTCTCCTTTATTTCCTGCTTTCATGTTCTTGAGTGAATATCGATCGTGGTTGCCTACTATCTGGCATTGTTCTTGCAACAATCAACAGATTAGTGGATGCTTGATTTTTTTTTGGTGAGCTTCGTCTCGACCGCATATTTTCCGCTACATCACTTATCTATCAACCTCCCCAAAACATTTGCCACCAAAGTAAACAAAAAGGGAGATAAAGGATCTCCCTATCTCAACCCCTTGAAGCCTTAAATAACTTACCTGGCTTTCCATTGACAATCACTGAAAAATTAGTGGAAGACTAGCAACCAACCATCCACGTTCTCCATCTCAAGCCAAAACATTTTCTTTCCAACACAAAATCCAAAAAATCCCAATCTACATGATCATATGCCTTTTCAGAATCAATCTTAAATAACAAACTCTCTTTTTTGTCCCCCCTATATTCCTCTACAACTTCATTGGCTATCAAAGCCAAATCTAAAATCTGACGACAAATCTAAAATCTGACGACCTTCCACGAAGGCCCTCTGAACCTATTGTTGAAAAGTATTCTATATTGTTCTTATTTACTTGTAATAAGATGAAGGGTACTATTGTCTTTGTACTTGTACTAGTATAAAAGATAATATACAAGAGGGAAAAACCTAAGTTCTCTCTTTTTACAGCAGCCATTTCTCTTATCTTTTCTTCCTTCCTTTCTTCTCTTTCTTTCTTTCTTTCTTCCTTCTTTGATTAGTTCTACAAATCCACTTGGTATCAGAGCCTCTACTCATTGATCCGTACGCTTGAAGGGTTTGACAAGTCGAAGAAGAACATTCTGCTGATGTCAGCATTTGCTGACGTCATCTGCTGATGTCAGCCGTACGGATGCTGACGTCAGCAGGGAGAAAAAACCCTACCAATCCATTCGTCTATTCAAGGGGAATCTACCTGTGAAGTTTCATCCAGATCCGAGATCGTTTAAGGGGTTTTTCGATTTTTCCTTTGATTTTCCAGAAAAATGGTGGTTTTTTCGAAAACCCTCAATCCAGCCACATGTGTTCGAGTTTGATGGGTCAAACTGATGCAGAGAGTGCCGATTTGGAGTTTCTTAAGCCCCTTTGGTGTTCGTTGCTCCATGTCATTGGTTTTTGTTGAGATTTCCCTTGTAACAGCCGTGAACCCTCCTGGTATGCCATAGAAAACTATTCCTTTTCTTTTTGTGGCTGTGTTTGAAGGTCTAGCTGGAGTTTTTGTGGGCTGTGTGTGCTGTCTATTGACCATTTGTGGGCTGTGTGTGCTACCTATTGACTGTCTATTGCTTGGGGCAATATTTGGTGTGTTTGGACTTTGTTTGGGTGGTTGAGTGTTGTCTACATCATGTCAGAAGTTAGTCAGACCTCTGAAAGCCATCAGAGTAGGGTAATGGGTCTAGGAATACCCACTAATGACAACCCTACACTCCAAATCACAACCGTGAAATTGGATGGGCCTAACTATTTAGCCTGGTCTCGCTCAGCAACCTTATATCTCACGAGTAAAGGAAAGATGGGATATTTGAATGGTAAGGTGAAAGAACCTCCAGTAGTTAACCCTTCATATGAGAAGTGGAATGCAGAAAATTCTATGGTTATGTCTTGGCTTTTACATTCGATGCAACCAGAGGTTAGTGATGGCTACTTGCTTTTGCGAACTGCAAAGGAGATTTGTGATGCAGTTGCACAAACTTATTCACAGGTAAGGAACATAGCCCAGTTGTATGACTTGAAGCGTCGTATTCATGAGACTACCCAAGATGATAAGCCTTTATCAGTTTATTTCCATAAACTCCGGGCATTGTGGCAGGAGTTGGATTATTATCAAGATTTTCGAGCTGAGTGTTCGGCTGACACCTTGAAGTTTAATAACCTTGTTGAGCAGGAGCGGATATTTGATTTTCTTGCTGGGCTCAGAGATAGAGATGAATATGATCCGATTCGTATACAGATTCTAGGAAAGGAACCTCTTCCTCCGCTAAGAAGTGTATATGCTTATGTTCAGCATGAGGAGAGTAGAAGGAATACTATGTTTCACTCTACCTCCCAGGAGCGCTCTGCGCTTACTACTGCTTCTCAGCGAACCCAAAGAGGTGTTCTATCCGGTCATGATGGAGGGAAAGGTGTTGATTCTATTTCTGATGACAAAGATAAGTTATTTTGTGATCATTGGCAAAAACAGAGACATACCAAGGAAACTTGCTGGAGGCTCCATGGTCGCCCTACTAGAGGTAGGGGGGGCCGTACTGGTGGTTCCTCTCGGTCCCGCGCTCACTATTCTACAGCTGTGGACAGTATTCCAACTACTTCATTACCTTCTGGAACTTCTGATTCTGAGTCTGTGGCACTTACCAGAGCAGAAGTTGAGTCTCTCAGACGCCTAGTGTCTCAACTGAATACATCCACCACTGCATCTACTTCTTTAGCCCACTCAGGTAATTTGCCTACTTCCTTTAGTGCATCATGTAATTCCTCTTATCGTCCTTGGATTATTGATTCTGGGGCTTCTGACCATATGACTAGTTTGTCTACCTTGTTTCATTCTTACCATACTTGTTCAGGTAGGGATAAGGTTAGGGTAGCTGATGGTTCTTTGTCATCTGTTTCAGGGAAAGGTTCTATTTCTATTAACCCTGATATGTCTCTTTCTTCAGTTTTACATGTTCCCAACTTTTCTAACAATCTCTTGTCCATTAGCCGCATCACTGCTGATCTAAATTGTAGTGTAACCTTTTATCCTTCTCATTGTGTTTTTCAGGACCTAGTCACGAGGAGGATGATTGGCAGTGGTAGTGTGAGAGATGGTCTTTACCTTTTGGATCCTATTGAAAAGGATGGTGGTCGAATTGTGCATGCACACCAGTCTGGGAGATGTGCTGCTTCTGAAGATAACCTTTGGCTCTGGCATAGAAGATTGGGCCACCCCTCATTTTTTTTGCTTCAACGTCTTTTTCCATCTTTGTTTTCTAGAATAAATGTTTCTCAATTTAAGTGCGAAGTGTGTGAACTTGCAAAACATCATCGAACTTCATTTCCACCTAGTTTTAATAGAAGTAACTTACCTTTTACTATTGTGCACACTGATGTATGGGGTCCCTCCCGCATTATCTCATTATCTGGCTTTTGATGGTTTGTTACTTTTATTGATGATTTCTCTAGGACTACATGGGTGTATCTGTTGAAAGAAAAAAGTGATGTTTTCTCATGTTTTCAGACTTTCCAGAAAATCGTGCTTAACCAATTTAATACCTCAATCAAAATTGTTCATTCTGATAATGGAGGTGAGTATCTTTATGGGGGTCTTCAATCCTATTTTCAAGATCATGGTATTATCCATCAGACTTCTTGTGTGGATACTCCTCAACAAAATGGTGTTGCGGAAAGAAAAAATCGCCACCTTCTTGAGGTAGCTAGGGCTTTGATGTTCTCTATGCATGTTCCTAAATCCTATTGGGGGGATGCAGTGCTCACTGCTGCATATTTAATGAATCGGATGCCTTCTAGAGTACTTGCTCACAAAGCACCGATTGATTTGTTGTCTTTACCCTCATGTTCTCGTACTTTTCTTATTCCTCCTCGTGTTTTTGGGTGTGTTTGCTTTATTCATGTTTCTGTCCAGGCTCGTAGTAAGTTAGATCCTCGAGCTTTGAAATGCATTTTCTTGGGCTACTCACCTACTCAAAAGGGGTATAAGTGTTATCATCCTCCTTCACGCAAGAAGTTTGTCACTATGGATGTTACTTTTCTTGAATCGGTGTCCTATTTTTGCTCACCCCAAACTTCTCTTCAGGGGGAGAGTTGTAATAAAGAGAAGTCTTCTGTACTTCCTACTCTTATATCTCCTTCTGAACCTATTCTTGTTCCATCTCAAGGCTTGGAAGAACAGCATCCTCCTCCCAAGGAATTACAAGTCTATTCAAGGAGACAGAAGGAAAAGACCATTTCTCCTCTCTATGGCCAACCGTCATCCTTGGACTCAGGTAATATCATATCTACTCCTGCTCCTGTTACACTTGATGATTCTGATATTCCTATTGCTCTTCGTAAAGGAGTTAGATCTTGTACTCAACATCCTATCTCTAACTTTGTCTCCTATCATAGTCTTTCCCCATTTTTCCATACCTTTGTTTCCCAATTGTCTTCTGTGTCTATTCCTAACACTTTACAGGATGCACTTTGTGAAAAAAAAATGGAAGGAAGCTATGCGTGAAGAGATGACTGCTCTTCAGAAAAATAAAACTTGGGATTTAGTTGAATTGCCTATGGGGAAGAAGACAGTTGGATGCAAATGGGTGTTCACAGTAAAGCATAAGGCTGATGGTTCAGTGGAAAGGTATAAAGCTAAATTGGTAGCAAAAGGCTTCACATAAACATATGGCATTGATTACCAGGAGACATTTGCTCCCGTGGCCAAGATGAATTCTTTTCGAGTCCTACTTTCTTTAGCTGCCAACTTTGGATGGGCTCTTCATCAGTTGGATGTTAAAAATGCATTCCTCCATGGAGATCTAGAAGAGGAAGTTTACATGGATATACCTCCACGGTTTTGAAAGTGATACATCCACGGGGAAGGTGTGCAAACTGAAGAAGGCCTTATATGGATTGAAGCAATCTCCTCGAGCGTGGTTTGAGAGATTTACTCGAGCTATGTTGAAATATGACTTCAAACAAAGTCAGGGAGATCATACATTATTCATCAAACACTCTTCACAGGGGAAGGTAACAGTTCTTATTGTATATGTGGATGATATTGTGCTAACAGGAGATGACCAGGACGAGATACAGAAACTGAAGAAACATTTAGCCAATGAATTTGAGATAAAGGATTTGGGAAGTTTGAAATATTTTCTGGGTATTGAAGTTGCTAGATCTAGGACTGGCATCTTTATTTCTCAGAGAAAGTATGTGTTAGATCTTCTCAAGAAAACTGGGATGTTGGGTTCCAAACCTAGTGATACCCCTGTAGAGCAGAACTACAAGTTAGGGGAAGACCCTGAAGGTGTATTGGTGGACAAAGGTAGATATCAACGGTTGGTTGGCAAACTAATTTACTTGTCACACACCCGACCGGATATTGCCTATGCTGTTAGTCTAGTAAGTCAGTTTATGCATTCGCCTCGAGAATCTCATATGGAGGCAGTCCATCGAATCCTTCGCTATTTGAAATCTGCTCCTGGAAAGGGATTGTTGTTCTCTAAACATGATCATTTGCGAGTGGAATCATACACAGATGCAGATTGGGCTGGTTCTGTTACCGATCGTAGGTCAACATCCGGTTATTGCACCTTTGTAGAGGGAAATCTTGTGACCTGGCGAAGTAAGAAACAAGCAGTTGTAGCCAGGTCTAGTGCTGAGGCTGAGTTTAGAGCTATGGCACAAGGAGTGTGTGAAATTATGTGGCTGAAAACATTGTTGAAAGAGCTTGGTTTTGATTCTGATGAACCCATGAGATTGTATTGTGACAACAAAGCCGCAATTAATATTGCTCACAATCCAGTCCAACATGATAGAACCAAGCATATTGAAATGGACAGGCACTTTATAAAGAAGAAATTGACTTCTGGGGTGATTTGTCTGCCTTACGTTCAAACTGGAGACTAATTGGCAGATTTTTTGACCAAAGGAGTTGCAAGTAAAGTCTTCCACACTTTCTTAAGCAAGTTGGGCATGTGTGATATCTTTGCACCAACTTGAGGGGGAGTGTTGAAAAGTATTCTATATTGTTCTTATTTACTTGTAATAAGATGAAGGGTACTATTGTCTTTGTACTTGTACTAGTATAAAAGATAATATACAAGAGGGAAAAACCTAAGTTCTCTCTTTTTACAGCAGCCATTTCTCTTCTCTTTTCTTCCTTCCTTTCTTCTCTTTCTTTCTTTCTTTCTTCCTTCTTTGATTAGTTATACAAATCCACTCCTATGAAATAGTCTCATTCAACACATCCTTCAATCTCGAAGCTAAAACCTTTGCCAAAATCTTATACAAAGATGAAACTAGACTAATAGACCTAAAATCCTTAATCTTCAAAGAATCATGTTTCTCAGGAATTAAACATATAAAAGTAGAATTAGTGCACGAATTAACCACCCCATTATCAAATAATTCAACAAAAACCTTCAAAAGATCATCCTTAACAATGTCCCAACAATACTGAAAAACAACCATAGTAAATCCATCAGGACCCGGAGCCTTATCTCTACCACAATAAAAAACAGCCAACCTAATCTCTTCCAATTCAAAAGGTCTTTACAATCTTTAAGCACTCAGATCAGAAAGAGGTAACCAAACCAACCCTTCTAATATAGGCCTATCCCTCCCCCCAGATTTGTACATGAAAAAAAAAAATTTGTATATCTCATCAACAATCCTTGCTTCATTTTCAATTATGAACCCATCCTCCAATTCTAATTTACTAATCAATTCCCTCTTCCTACTCCCATTAGCCACCATAATCAAACAATCAAGATTTTCTATTTTCCTAACTGTAACGAAAACTTAAACAATTTGTAGCTTCCATTTTGTACGAAGGGGCAAAATGCAATTTTACACTCCCATGTATATAAAATGAGTGGGAAAATATATAAAATAAAAATAAAACCTCTACTGTAATTGGCTAAAATAAACATAAAAAAATTTTAATATAAACAAACAGCATACAAAAATATGGTTTGCAAACCCACAAAATCCGTAAAGCCAATTACCTTACTGCGTTGCTGTACACAATTCCACCTTTCAATAAGCTCAACCTCTCAGGATTATGGCCAATAGTTCGATCATCAATTGCCTGAAATTTTGGGAGTAAATCACAATAGCTAGACCTTTTTGTTATTACAGAAACTCACATGGCAATTCACCATGGATTGAATGCTTTGTAACACTAACAATTAGCAATGACAAAGATAAATACAACCACAAGACTGTAAGACTGTAATGAATCATTGTGTCCGAAAAAGATTTTAGCATGTGACAAAAAATTTCAAGCTGAATGGATTACACAAGTAGCTTATTAGGAAATTTTCCTTTTCCAGATAACAATAGGAATATGACTACCCTCAGTTTCAAAAAATTCATTGCATGAACGCTTAAATTTTCCATAAGATTCCATGACATTGTTGATGCCAAATGAAAATTGTACATATTAAATGCTGCTTAGCTGCTTATTTAGCATGAATCTTGAATCCCCATATCTGGATCCTTTCACTTTGTATTGTATAGCCACATGTAGCTAACAAGTTTTGAAAATTGTAAAATATAATAGTCCATATAAAGAGCTCACCTTGTCAACAGTTGCATATATAGATCCATTAAGACCACATTTACTGAGTTGCTCTTGGCTGCCAATGTAAACAAAGCTATGTCCATAAGAAGTTTTGACAAACTTGAAATAACGTATAGAATGTTATAATGTTTCTTTAAGTTTTCTTTTTTCTTTTTCTTTTTTTTTTTCTTCTTTTTATGTTACTGAAGTCTGTCAAAGCCAAAGGGGCACTAGAACCAATCCCAAAACATATACAATTGCATAGTTTGTAAAAAATCAAAAATGAACTCACAAAGGATAATCAGTAGAATTGATTTAACAGTGTTCTTTTATGAATTAGGTGTAAGTGGGTTTTAAAAATAAATTGTTATGTAACAGAATTTGACGGCTCCAATACCCTTAAGGTTCAAAGTCTCGGTTATGGACATCATCACATCTCGGTCACATTCAAATCAGCCATCGATAGACACAAAAATATGCATCAAACAAAATCCAACTAAATCCAAAAAAAAATTATAGAAAACTCATAAAACAAAGGTACATTTAACCTATAAAATAAGCAAAACAAATAACTAAAGGCACATAATATAGTCAAAAACATTAAAAAAACAATACTTTACATAAAAATGCATATAATAGACTTCTAATAATCTGATGCATAATGTATCGTAGATCCACCATAATTCATAAGCATTTTTTTCTCAAAAAAAAAAAAAAAAAAATCAAAGTCAAAATTAAAATTCCAATAATATATACTCCCTCCGTCCCAATTTGTTTGTCCACATTTTCCATTTTCGGTTGCCCCAATATGTTTGTCCATCGTCAAAAATCAAAGCAAATAATTATTTATGGGTTTTCTTAACATGTGCCCTAACAGCACATGTTAAGCTGCAATTAATGAAGCAATCATTGCAGGGAAGATGTATTTGCACAATTTTCTAAGCATTTTCACATTTTTCCAAGCAACTTGCACCATTATGCATTGTCACCATTTCCTATGCAATGATTGCTTCATTAATAGCAGCTCAACATGTAAGGACACCTGTTAAGAAAACCCATTATTTATTTTTCCAAAATATCCATTATGATATTTAAAATCATAATTATTATACCAACTGCCACATCAAGTAACATTTATTATAGGAGGATAAAATTGGAAATTTAAACTAGATTGAGTGACATGGCAATGCATTAAATGCATCATGTTAATACATGTGTTGAGTCAAAGTGGGCTAAACAAAATAGAATAGAGGGAGAATTTTTTCAGATAAAAATTACAAAGCAACAATGGTTCCAGATTCTTAACTATCTAACGCATAAAGTATTATCATAGATCCAACAAGATTCACAAGCATTTAATATTTCCTTCAAAGTGAAAAGAAAACCCAAAAATTTTAAATTCCAAAAAATATATATACACATATCTATCTTATACTATATTTACCAGTTGGGTTGATATGGCACTCTAGAATCATTTCCCTCCACCCATCAAAGGGTTTTTTTTTTTCAAAAGGAAATATAATTAGAATTAAGAAAGGATTAGTACACCATAGAAACAAAGAAATACCCCACACCCACAAAAGTTGGGTTGACGTGGAACTCTAGAACATGGTCTGAAATATCAAGAATATCACCGATATATCAGCGTATCGGTGATGCCTGATATGAAATCGTACTACTATATCGTTACAATAACTTATCGCCGAAATTATCGTCGATCTACTGGATATATAGACTATAACGATAAAGTCGAATATATCTTCTGATTTCGTCTCTTTTCCAGCCAAAATTCGATGATGTATCGGCTATATTAGTCGATATATCTTTCTATCGGTATAAATATTGAGAAATTTTTCAGCAAATTTAATGACTAAGAAGAAATAGAAGAAGAAGAAGGGGTTGGTGCCGACACTGTTGTCACCCATGTTGCTGTCGAAGACGAAGCAAACAACACCTAAAATCCTAGCTATCATCTTCACTACCACCGCTGTTGTCGTCATCATCGTCCTAGAACTCCTAGCCACGGTCATCATAGTCAAACCTCCATGGCAGCAAGCAAGCCCTTACCCCTCCTTTTTGTCAAGCCCTAATTTAGGGATGAGTAATGACTTTAACAGATACTGCTATACTTTTTAAAATAAAGACAATAGGCCCTTTTCTCAAAAAGCCCATTTTTTTTATATCTTTGCAAATGCAACCCATGAACCTTTTTAACTTCACATTCTTAACCCTACTCATTTTTTATATTTATTTTTGTTTAAAGTTAATTTTTTTTTAAAACTGTGTTTTTCACATATGTTAAATATATATAATGTTTTTAGATTGCAATTGATAATATTACATTTCAGTATAAAATTTACATAAATTTGTATGTTTTTTTTTTTTCAATGCCGCATATTTTTTGCACCCTACAAACCACTTCCTTGTCTTATATGGGCTTAATTTGAAGTTTTTTTTAATTTTAAATTGTTTATAAGAGCCTAATTTAATGTTATCTAAAGTTACAGTGAAACCTTTCTTGTTTAACTAATAATATCCATCATATCTATAAATCGATATTGATATTTTTGATATATCTGATATATCCGTGTTTTTGGACCATCGATATATCCATCAATATGGATATTTAAGTCCTTTCTCTAGAATCATTTCCCTCCACTCACCAAAGGGCTTTTTTTTTTTTCTTTTTTTCTTTTTTTTTTTTTTTTTGGAGTGGGTAAAAGAAAGGATTAGTACACCATAGAAACAAAGAACTACTCCACACCCACAAATAATCCTAAATTCCCTACACACCCATTGAGGTACGACCAAAGATAAACTCATTAAAGGTTGACACCTTTTTTTTTTTTTAATGTGGGTCCCATCTCTCTCTACTTCTTTCTCCCAAACACTTCTTCTCCCAGAGTAACCCTTTCAACTTTTAAATTTTGACACACTCTCTCTCTATCTCTCTCTTTCAAACTCTGACATGTCTTCATTTTACAATTTTTCTCTGATGTGGCAAGATATATTAGCTTCTATTAGTTGTAATAGTTTGCATTAGCTTGTATTAGTTTATAAGGTTAGTTAACTAATTTTCTAGGGGTATTTCAGTCATTTCAGCATGTAATCTTCTATAAATAGTTTGTTGAGTTGGTTTATGGCAGTTTTTGGATTAATAACAGATTTGTAATTGATTGTTGAGAGCTTTAAGCTTCTCTCTAGAAATCAAAGATCCTCTTATATTTTCCCTCACTTTCTAGTGAATTTTCTCTCTTTCTTGCATTTTCTTGCAAATAGGTGATAATAGCTTAAAATTGCATTAATGTGATACTTTTAATAGGCATATCACATCTATTTTGAACTTAATTCTGCATTTTACACATGATAAATGAGATTTCTTGATACATGTTCTTATGCTTAAAATGGTGTATTAATGCATGTTTTATTTTTGTAGGACGTTCTCATGATCTAGAATATATTTATGCTTATTGCCTAAAATCGTAGGAATGATCGTTGGAAGATCATGGGAAGTGGAAGGATCATAGGAAGAATTGTAGGAAGATCCTAGGAAGCCAGTTTTCTACAATTGGTGACAAATTTTGAAGCCAAGCTTATTTTGGATGGGTAAAACTTTCTTTTTCTTGATTGGAACTATATGGAAACTTTATAACAGTCAAAAACAACAATTTTAAAAGATTTTATCCAAGGAATTGGCAATCCCAAAGTTGGAAAGAAATCTAAAAAGGAAGTTTGGAGCAGACATCGTATTTTGGCAATATCTTGCAACTCTGAACTCGAATTGACACGAAATTGGTGTTCCTGGAAAGAAGATTCGAAGCCCAACAAAATTTTATTTCACGAAAATTTCGTGATTTTGACGTTCAGTAGGTCAAAAGGGGGCTGCAAATTGGCCACACTGGGAATAAGGGGATTTGGCAAATTGTTTCCTTATTTTTCTCCTTTTCCCTAAGAAACCCTAAAAGCACATAAAAAGGAAGGGGCTACACCCTCATATGTTCTTCTTCTTCTTTTCCCTCTCTTAGTTTTCTTCACTTTTTCTTTAGGTTTTTAGTTTTCATTAATTATGAGTAGCTAAATCTTTTGCAAAGACTAGAAGTGAAGCCACAACAATTGTTTGATATTTGTTTAACTATTCTTCATGGATTTAATGTAAGGTTTCATACTTTTAAGTGATTTAATTATTTTGCAAAGTATTTATTTTTTATATATCTTCGATTTATCGTTAACTCCGAGTACGGTGAATGCTTAGAAAATTCCCTGCGAATTAAATTACTAGTTTTCTCATGTATTAAATAAGTCAATTTTATGAATCCATGTTTTAAGAATTATTTTGAATAAAATAAATTGTTAAATCATCTCACTAAGATCATCCTTCGTATAAATCTGTTATAAATTGAATCATTAGCAAATATCATATACTTGTTGTGAGTGGACCTCTAAACCTAATGTTTTCACATTATTGTTTTCAAATAAATTAATTTTTAGTAATCAAGCAATCAAATTTCCATAAGTTTCACTATCAACTTTGTTTATTCTTCTCACCATCATCTCTACTAATTATTCCCCTTTCCCTGTGGTTCAACCTCAAACTCACCAAGTAAATATTACTCAACGACATCCTGCACTTGGGAGCATTATAAAAGTTGCAGCAATAGGCTTGATTGTTTGGTATAGTTTTCATCATTTGGTTTCAGAGCCTAAATTCATGTCAGTTGTATGTCCTACACTCATAGAGATGATACTTTAGGGATAATGAACAATCAAAGGATTTCATTTATTTTTTTATTACATTTATTATTATTTAATAAAGAGCTTTATTCTGTCATGTTTATTATGTTATTGTATATTTGCATAATATGTCTATGGAGTTAAAGTTGAGAGGATGATATTACAAAGTGTTGTTATGGGAAGACTTACTATCTCTATACTACACTCCTAAACCATTCCTAGTTGAACTATTCATTGTGATGGACAATGATGAACCATAGGACTAGCACATGTTATGTATTCTCTTTAGGAGGAGGATGGCTAGTCTCAAGCTATTTGTGTGGAGACACTAAGGCAAAACATGTGGGTGCTTGTTAGACACCAAGTACATTGAAATGTGACCATATTTATTAGAGCATATTAAATAGATTTTTACTTGCCTATCAATTAGTAGCTCATAATTGCAGTAATACAAGTAATCTTTAAACCTGAAACACCATGATTGTCTTGTGCATGGAGCTTTAGAAGTTTAATAGCACTAACTGTATATCCCATAAGGAACTTAGAAATGTGTTAATTGGCCCTATGGTTTCATGTATAGAGGCATGTGAGTGATAAACAAGAAATCTATCATTCTCAATAAAATAGAGAGAACATCTTAAGTGACATTCACAAATATAACTCATATTAATCTATAGCCATAATAGAATGACTATGGAAAGAGGTTTTTATAATGCATATGTTTGCATTAATATTTGAGAATGTCCATAAAAGTATTAAACTAAGGGGTTTGACAGATATCCATATTCTATTAGTGCAATAAGATACATTGTAATGATAGAAGGATGTAATTGTATCATAATTGTAACTAAGGACTTAAATATCGATATCGATGGATACATCGAGGGTCCAAAATTACGGATATATCGAATATATCAATGGATATAGCGGATATATCAATGGATATATCAAAATATTGATACCAATTTAAACACGGATATTTTTACTAAAACTCTGAGAAACAATGATTTAGACTTCAATACACAATTTAGAATCAAAACATTGCAATTTAAATGTGCATAATACAATTATGTATTGTGTCTGGTATGAAAAGTGACGCGTTGAGAAAATAAATAATAGAAATTTATACAAATTCAACATCTAAATGTCATATAAAATTATAATTTGTAAATATTTATCATTTACACAATAATAAATCAATACATTGATAAATTAATGTCATACACTCATGGTTCAAAGTCTTGGCTGTCTCGAACGAGATCTCGCCGCGACAGCATGGTCTCGCCCCCCTCCGATCCAAGATTTTCCTCCGGTACAAGAATATAAGGGGGATTACCATTCTCGGCCGAGCATGCCGTGATCTCAGACGAGACGAGACGAGATCGACGAGAATGCAACATCTCGGTGTGATTCGAACGAAATATCACCCAAATCGTCTGAGACCATACGGCCTACCTCGACTTTCTCTCTCTTGTTCAATTTACCTTCGATGGGTTCTCTCTCTTGTTCAAAAGCTTCCTTTTTCTCCCTCGTCGCTCAAATCCAGATCTGGTGGTGGCGGTGTTGTTGTGGTTGTCTCCGGTAGGCAGCAGCATCTTCTCAAGGGCTGTAGCGGGCGGCTGCGGCGGCGGCGGCAGCTGAGGTCAACGGTAGCGGTAGCGATAGCGGCGACGACTGACATCAGCAACTGAGGTGGCCGGCGGTCGGGCCCTGGTTTGAACCCCTCCATCGCCTCTCGCCCTCTCACTCACTCCCTTCTCTTCTCTCGAGTGGTTGGGTGGGTCGACTGTGCGGATCAAACCCACCGACTTAAAAAGGTAAGTGACCTCCTTTTTTTTTCTTTCTTTTTTTGCTTTCTTTTTTTAACTTTTTTAAAAATTGTGTTTTTTTTGGATCGAATGTTTTTTTTTTTTTTTAATTTTTTTTTTAAAAAAAATATATTGTTATTGAAAATGAACCTATAGTCTGTTTATAAATGATAAAAATCTTTTTTATAAATGATAAAAAAATTTATAAATTGTAAAATTTTTATTAATTTTTTTCCCACTATCATGAACCTATAGTATTTTATAAATGCTAAATATTTTTTATAAATGATAAAAAATTACGAAGCACAGTGTTCTTTGGGATTATATGATATTTATTTATGTTCTTTGGGATTATTAGATATCTAAAACATAAAGATAGTGTTCTTTCATGATATATTAGTGCGCTAGCGCCTATTTTTATGTTTTTGACCATATTATATGCTTTGAGTTCATTATTTTGCTTATTTAATGGTTCCAAAGTAATCATCATATTTTTTACAAATTTTCTATGATTTTTTTGGACTTTTTTCAAACACTTTTTCATATGTAAAGTTGCATCTCGCCCGAGACGTGACGAGTTGAACGAGACCGAAACGAGATGGGGACCGAGACCAAAACTTTGAACCATGCATACACTTAAATGAGTACCACATGAAACTTGAAGAAGCTACCAAACCAGCCTTAAGTAATACTAATAAATTTAAATGTGTATAAATTAATGTCAATAATAATAAATTAATAATATTATAGAGTAATACATGGTCTATACTAATAAATTAATAATACTATAGAGTAATAACCTAATAGGTAATAGTTGTAAAAGTGGTAAAGGACTAAAGGAGCTTGGGGAAGGGGGCAGGGTTCACATGAAGTTTGGAGAAGCTGGAAAATTGCTACAATAAGACATTAGGTGCGGGAAAAAAAGATACAGTAGTCACAACACTCAGATTTTAGTCAGTTAGTCACATGGGTCAATATTCCTCGATGTACCTCAATATATCGTCGATATATAAAGGAAAATGTCGATATTCTCCATTTATCTCGATAATATTGATATTTGTCAATATATCAACGATACGTTGATATATCCAACAATATATTGTCAAAATAATACTAAGGCATGATATCGTTTCGTTGCCTGGCGATATATCGACGATTTTTAAGACCTTGACTATAACTGAAGGGTTCTTTGTTTATCTTCACTTCATTTAGGGTTACATCCTGAGCCATTGCTAGATGTTACTAATGATTAGTAAAAGCTGTAATTGAGATAAATGAGTTATCATCAATTATGGAATTAGAAGGAGTTTCAATCAGACACTTAATGGAAAGTGTTCCGTTGGGCACTTGTAACGCCACTACCTATTCTAGATTATATGAACCCAATGGGTCACACATCGATAAGCAAAGTAGGACTTTGAGTTATCAGATAAAAGGGCATAAGCATAATTAGGATTATTGGTTTGGACTGTACTTGCATTACATGTAAGTTATAGGGGTTATTGTGTACATTCTCCAAGTTGGGTAGCCTCCCTCGCGCTCTCTCCCTCTCTCTCTTGTCTTCTCATCTTCTAGAAAACCCTAAGGAACTAAACAAAAGCAACTTGAAGGCCTTTACTTGGTGTGGATATCATGGAGGCAGGACACTTGTACTTCTCAACTTCAAACAATATCAATAGACTTAAAGACCTCATGTAAGTCATCACCTTCTTCAAATAATTAGGTTTTAGTTTTGCAAAGGACCACAATCTGATCTAGGGCTTAAAAGAATTGAATCAAAATTTGAGAATATGTGGCTTAAAGTGGATGGCCTTGAGGAGCTCGTGGAAGGCTGGTGAAGCTCTTTTGAGGTGGTCAGGTCTCCCAATTTTGTAGTTGACAAGAAGTTAAGAGAATTAAAGAGGAAGCTCACAATATGGAACAGATATCAAGTAGTGGGACCTAGAAGAGGAGAATGAAGGTTTAGAAGAGGGATCCAAAGTCAACAGAGAAGAAAACAAGGAATTTCCACTTTAACAGAGAGGGAGGAGATTAGATGGAGGCAAAAGTCCTTGGAAATTTGGCTCAAGGAAAGGGACAGGAATACCAAATACATTCACAAGATGGCAAATGCTCACACAAGGCAAAATAACATTTGGAGATCAACGGATGGTGACTCAAGAGGAAAGTGACATTGTCAACAGTACTGTTAGGGTTTATGAAGGCTATGCATAAGAGGTTACTCAAAGACCTCTCCTGGATGGTATAGAGTTTGGGACTATTTAGTTTCTAACCTAAACGCCTAGGCCATTAGGTGGAGGGCCCAAACATGTATATTCAGCAATATCAAATTTTATATTTAAACAATGTGGGATTTCCCAACACTCTCTCTCACATGTAAGCTTAACAAGACAACAACTCGCCTGTCACGTGGACAACAAGAACGGGCTCACAAACGAAACAGGCCCAATAACAACAATAACGGGCTTTGATACCATGTTGAGTTTCCACCTAAAAGCCTAAGCTATTATGCGGAGGCCTAAACAAGTATATTAAGCCATATCAAATTTTATATTTAAACGATGTGGGATATGGGGCTTCCCAACAAGGTCTATATCGGCTAATTAGCTGGAGATGTGACGGGATAAGAAAGAGGAGACAGGAGCGAGCAGGAGTCTTAATGGAGACAAGGCCCCGTGACCAAATGGCTTTTACTCTAGCTTTAGTTTTGCCGTTGTCAGAGCAGAGTATTTCTAGCTTCTTTGGTCTGGCAATCAGTGTCCCTACTAGGTTGTCTATCTTTCTTTGGACGGCAGTGTGGGGCAAATGTTTTACGTTGGACCAACTCCAAAGGAAAAAATTGTCCTTGTCCAACCATTGCATTTTGTGCAAGTTACAAGCAGTGTGATCATATTTTCTTGCATTTCTATGTAGCCAAAGAGTTATGGAACCATTGCTTTGAGATATTTGGAGTGCATAGGCTGATGCCTCTGTCCGTTTTTAGTCGTAATGAGGCAGGGTGGATTGTAAGCAAACAGAAGCGATCGTTATTTTTTTGGATGATCACACCTCATGCTCTTCTATGGACTCTTTGGTGGGATAGAAACAAGAGGACGTTTGAAGTCACTGAAGTTCTAATAGGGATTTTAAAGGTGAGATTCATAGATTTTCTTTTTCTTAGGGAACTCCAGAAAGCCGAAATATAAGTTGCCCTTCAATAGATTTTTGAACAGTCATTCTTTGTGATGTAGTTTACTTTTTCTAGCTTCTCTTGTATAATTGTTCTGTGGGATGAACCTCGAAATTTTAACTAATTTTTGGTGGGATAAAATGATTATAGAAAAATGAAAGAAACTTGGTCACTCAAAGTAAAGGAGAAAAACAAAGATGATAACTTACTTGCACTCCCCATAATGCTCCATGTTGTGAATTGTCAATACTATTCTCGGTTTCTACATGGTACAACGTGTCAATATTACAACTAAGTAAAAGAAAATCTTTACAATATATTTTCAACGTTATGAAACTCAAATCAACAAACACTACGAAGAAGAAATAATAGCAGCAAATACCTTAAGTGAGAGAGAATGATACATATCCCAATAAAGCAGGGGTAAAGCACTCGTCTGCCATTCATGAACATGAATGACATCAGGCTGTGTTTCAGTCACCTGCTTTGATGTAATGGCTTGTTAGAAGTCTGAAGACCAATAGTTAGAAAATGAATGTAAACAAGAAACTCAACCGGGAGCATGAGGCCCCATAAAACTTCAAATAGCTGTAATTGAAAAACCATCAAGTTGTTCCATTGTTAAATTAATCAAGTTCTTTTTTTCACTTTTTTAAGGTGACGGAAGGAGTAAATACAAATTTTTTTTTCGCAAATAGTTTCGATAATTAAAAGGAAATAGATAAAAAATAATAATAACTACGAAAATAAAAGGTATACTTGTTATCGGTCAACAAACCTGCATCCATTCAAGGCAAGCACGGCTGAAAAACAAATATGCCTCCAGCTCATTGTACGAACCCCCATATACATATTTCCCCTTAAAGAAATGGTTGGATGGTTCAATAAATATCACCGGGATGCCTGAAACTACCCCACGATATGCATTAGTAGAGACCCAATTTCCATCATGATACGAAGCATATGTAGTGATTAATGCCAATTCATTGATCAACTCCTTCTGAATACACTCATAAAAAGGAAGCATTATATCCACTTGATGACCACGTGCTAAACATGCACGGGCAAGTCCAGTTACAACATCGCCAAGACCACCAACTTTTGCTATGGGTGCCATTTCAGCTGTAACATGAATTAGGTGCATGACATCGGAATCCATCTCTACATTAACAGGAACTTCCAGGCTCATTTTCCATGAAGGAAAGTCCTTCTTCCAGAATGGGATTTCATCACTGGGTGAAGGCCAAACAAGATCTTCAAATCCAGAATCACTGAAAATCCCTAGTTTCTCAGAACCTTCCTGCAAAGAATAATAATAATAATGAAGAAAGAATAGTGAAAAAATAAGACATAAACATGGAAAGCATTACAACCAATTATTAGCTTACCCTCAACTCTGTACGTTATATTCAAAGTGATTGATATTCCCAAAAAGATGCTACAATCACATTAAATCAATCAATTTTATGAATCCATGTTTTTAGAATTATTTTGAATAAAATAAATTGCCAAATCATCAGATTGAGATCATCCTTCATATGAGTCTCAATTGAGTTATAAAATTGAATCGTTAACAAAAATCATATAGTTGTTCTGAGTGGACCTCTAAACCTTAGTGCTTTTAAATTATTGTTTTCAATCAAATTAATTCTCTACAATCAAATTCTCAAAATCTTTTCTCAATCAATTTTCCTTTCCCTATCCATCTCTACTAGTTATTCCCCTTCCTTATGGTTCGACCTCGGACTCACCAAGTATATATTACTTCGCGACACCCTGCACTTGGGAGCATTATAAAAGTCATAGCAATTATAGAATGTCAAATGATTTGTCTCTAAACATTTTTGTTAAGAAATCAACAAGCCATCCTTTGAGAGATTATGAAAGCACACCTTTTGGTCCATTGACAATTCTCATAAAGGTTATAAAGGTTATGATACAACCCACCCAATCGGCCCAAACCACTAGTCGAAAACCACCAAAAGAAATCAACCAATCCACCGGTTTTGGTCCACCAACCTGTGCACACCACTATTGCTTATCGTATAATTGATTGGAATATTCCAACTAAATCTTTCCATGGGATACAACTTAGTCAACTGGGTATGGCTAACTTGAAGTCATTTTCACAAACCACGTTTCAAACTAAACATTTGGCGAATTTTTTGCGTTATTTCTTAAGAATTTAAGTAGCTCGATCCAAGGATGGGATCAATCTGTTGCAAAGGAAATATATGTTGGATATTCTTGAGGAGTAGGCCTTCTGGGATCTAAGCCTATTGAAACTCCAATGGATCCTAATGTAAGGTTGAGTAGTGATCACAGGAAGCTATTGCCAAATCCAAACAGATACAATGTTTAGTGGGCAAGCTTAATTATCTCACCATTACTCGTCCGGATATATCATTTGCAGTTAGTGTTATCTAGTGCAGAAGCTGAGTATCGAGTCGTGGCCCATAATATTTTAATTTAGTAAGCATAGTTTAGTTATTTAGTCATAGTAGGGTTATTAAAGTTAGTTTCCTAATATTTGGGTTAGTCCTCTATTTATATGCTCATAATAGGCTTTTTATTTTCAATCAATGAATTACAAGAATTGCTTACAAAATTTACACGGTATCAAAGCCTTAGGGCTACTGCATCACCTTCTACCTCTTTTTTTTTCTATGTTGCAATTGCACCTTACTCCTTATATCTTCTTCTTCTTCTTTTCTCTCTTTTTTTTTTTTTTTTTTTTAATCAACAACAAAATTTTATTTTATTAAAAAAAGCAACAAAAAAATACAAAGGAGGACAAGAAGTCCACCAAAAGAACAAAAATAAAGAAAGAAAGAAAAAATAAAACAATGCCTAAGAAGAAGCCGCCATCCAATCACACTTAATGACAAACAACAGAATCCCTGGAAAGGGCTTGTCTTTGAAGCCCAAAAAGACACCAAGAAATAAACTCCATCCCATAACGCATCAACCCATTCCTCCTTATCTTCAAAGATCCTAGCATTCCTTTCAAGCCATAAAACCCAGAAAATTGCCATCAAAACACATCTCCACAATGTATCACCCTTCTTATTTCTCCCAAATCCCTCAAAACCAATCTCAAACAACTGTGTGGAATAACATGGAGCAGCCCAAAGCTCTCCATTAGCCTGAAACAGCCTCTGCCATAACCCCTATGCCACTGAACAATGTAAAAAGAGATGATCAATAGACTCAGCATCCTGTCTACGCATAATACACCACTGAGGAAGATAACAAAAAGAAGGCCTTCTCCTCTGAAACATGTCATTGGTATTAATTCTTCTATGAGGCACAGACCAAGCAAACACCTGCACCTTAAGAGGTACTTTAGCCCTCCAAATCATCAAAGATGGAGAAAACAGAGGCACACTCGAATCGTCAACTAATACATTGAAGAATAATTTACAAGAAAATGCTCCTGATGAATGGGCTAACCACCTCCTCCTTTCTAGAACTGAATCTCTCAAACTCAACCCATCAAGCAAGGACAATAAAGAACTAAGCTCAATACACTCCCTATCATTAAGATTGCGAAAAAACTTAAAATCCCTAGTGATAGGGAATGAAGGAGAGGAAATCAAAGAAGAAATGGAAGCATTATGAGCTAAAGATAATTTATACAACCTAGGAAATAATCTGGAAAAAGAATCACCCCCTCGCCAAACATCCTCCCAAAACCGAATTTTATCACCCCTGCCCACAACCAAGCTAGTAGGCTCCAAAAAACAAGGTAATCCTTGAGATATAAATTTCCAAGGACACTTGCCTGACACTCTACAATCCATCTTTGAATCCCAACCATTAGCCTGAAGCCCATACTTGCTCCTAATAACAACATACTAAAAAGAATTGGACTCAAGTGGAAACCTCCATAACATTTCCCAGTCAAAGCAATATTCCTTTCTACAAGGTTACCCAAACCAAGCCCCCCCTTAGCCTTTGATCTAGATACAACATCCCAGTTTATTAGATGATCCCCATGCCCTTCCCCAAAACCTTCCCACAAAAAATCTCTCATCAACTTCTCCAATTTCTTAGCCACACTCACAGGCATTCTAAAAAGAGACATAAAATAAATTGGAATACTAGACAACACTGCTTGAAAACAGTGTCATCGGCAAATTGAAAATGAGAAACGAACACCTTATCCCTCTACACTAGTATTAGTAATCACACCCTCTCGGCAGTCATGAAGTAGCATCGCATCGTCTCTGTTGTATCGCATCCTTTTCAATTGAATCATGAAGCACCAGCAGTACCATCAAATAGCTCTTCTCCCCTCTATTGCAATTATCGCAGCAAACCCTAGCACCGTCAATCACCATCCCACTGTCGTTGAAGCTTCCCTCACTTGTCAAGACAAATCGCACAACCCTAACCAAGATCTGACACGCCTGTGTACCTCTCTCCAGAACCATAGCAAGAAAAGTTAAACACCAAATCACAAGCCACGTTGCAAGAATTCATCACACAGCAATCGCACTCTAGGTTTGTTTCAATCCCATCACACCCTCAGCCTTTGTCACATACCAATCGCACCATTAGATTCCTCAGCTCTAGTTGCAGATCAGTTCTTCTCACTCTTCTCCGTCAGTTGAACAATCCTTCGTTTTAGTAAGTTGAACCAGTTGCAAGCCCTAGAATAAACCAAAGCCCCTCACATCAGTTGAAGCTTTCTCTCTCTTCTCTTGATCGCAGACCTCTCGAGACCTTCGAGAATGTTCTTCCAGTCTCTCCTCGAGACTAGTTGCTGGTATCTTCTTCGCGTCTGTTTGGCAATATTAAATAATATAGTTGAAGCCATCTCTGTTTGGCTACAGGAATAGCATTGGTACCTAAGATCAAAGAAAGGCACTTGATTCCGTGAGAGCCATACGGATCAAATAAAGTCATTGGTAGTGTAATTAGTAGATCCTTGGTGGACTTAGAATATTTTTTGGCTACTTTTAGATAGTATTCATTGTTACTCATCATAGCTAAAGACAAATTGCAAGCTATTAGCATTCGATTGAATGGGGATAATTATTCTTACTGGTCCAATGTTATAAAGAATTTTTTTGTTAGTAAAGGTCGTTGGGGTTGGTGTTAATGTCACAGGCACTGAAATTCGACCGTCTAATCCCAAAATTGATTGGTTTTGATAAAGCAGTTGCAAGTGGGAGATTGAGAATGCATAGATTCTTAGCTGGTTGCACAATTCTGTGGAACCTAGTATTGGTCAAAATTTTTCTAGATATGAAAAAGCAAAGAAAGTTTGGGACTAGTTGCAAAGTAAATATCTTGAGTCAAATTTTTCAAAGCAATATGAATTAATTAGAGAAGTCTATTCGTGGGGTAATCACAAATGGACAAATCAATACAAGAATTCTATAATGAGATGACCAGTTATTGTGATCAATTGGCACTTATGGAGCCAGTTGAGTTGAAACGCTTAGACAATTACATTAATTATGGGGAAAGACAGAGATTGACAAAATTTCTTATGGCACTCCATGATCAGTTTGAACCACTTTGTGGCACTACTCTTCATTGAATTATCTCTCCTAAGGTTGATGCAACGGTCCGAGAACTTATAGCTGAGGAAACCCACTTTAAAATTGCACATGCTCCTCTTTCTTCTCAGTCAATCTTTACTACTTCTTCTGCTTAACCTTCACTATTTCAAACACCTTCTATGCATCATTGCATCTTACTCCACTTACTGGAAAGCCAAAGCCCTGGGTTGGTCTTGATGAATGCAGCTTTTGTCGCCAGAAAGGGCATTGGAAGAATACATGTCCTAAGCTTGCAGCATAGCATAGACTCTCTTCTTTTCAACCTGCACTCTCAGTCTACCTTCCATCCTCCAGCAGCATTTGCAGTTCCTGCATCTAGCAATGTGACTCCTTCCATGTTGTAGTCTATGTCGAGCAATTGCAATCCATGATTGTGTCTTCTTCTGTGGATCAGTTTCAGCATTCTACTATGTCTATTGTTCACTCTGATTTGCATGGTTCTTCAGGATCTGGACTCCAAGAAGCAGATTGGGACCGGCTATAGATTTCTTTACACAGTCTCATACCTTTGCTCTTTTTTTGTTGCTTTTTTATGCTCTCTAGGATCGCATCATGATTTTGAGGGAGGGTGTGAGATGTAATATTTTAATTGAGCAAGGGTAGTTTAGTTATTTAGTCATATTAGGGTTATCAGAGTTAGTTTCCTAATACTTGGGTTAGTCCTCTATTAATATGCTTGTAATAGGCTCTCTATTTTCAATCAATGCGTATTGAGAATTACTTAGAAAACTTACAATATCATGAATCAAACATTTTTTACTGGAAATTGGCTTTGAGATGCAGTTACCTATGAAGGTGTCTTGTGATGATCAAGGCATCAAGCTGCAATTCACATTGCATCAATCCAGTTTTTGAAGAAAGGACAGAGCATATCGAAGTTCATTGTCATCTCATACGTGAGAAATTAGAGTGTGGCTCGATTATGACCCATCATGTGGCTACTGAAGATCAACTAGCTGACATTTTTACTAAGTCTTTGTATAGAACTCACTTAGATGTATTGTGTTGCAAGTTGGGACTATATGATATATATACTCTTCAACTTGAGGGGGAATGTTATGAATTGTATTAGGAAAGGGTAGTTTGGTAATTTAGGATGTAACTTATTGATTTTCTGATATATATAATATATAATAATATATGGGTTAGGGGTTCTTGATATAGCCCGATACCACAATTACGAACAACCCCCTCTAGGTTACATTGTGAATTTTTTATCCATATTTATTTGCTTTTTCACACATCATCCAAACCCCATTCCTAATTAGTATGGTGAACAAGATTAAACACAACCACAAATTGTAAGTGCCATCATCACATATTAATTACTCACCACATTGCCCATGCTATCAATTGTAATTTAGTAGCTTCATAATTGTCGTTAGCACGGAGGAACTCATTCATCCTCCACTATCACCATTTATCACCTTGTAATTTTTTCCTCATAGAATATAGGTATAATGAGTTAAATATTAATCTTCAAAAATTCAAATAACTTACATAACTAAATATATAGAAGACCCAGCCTCCAGTATATGCAATCTTATAACTCCAAGATAATTTTTTTGCTAAGGTACTCCAAGATAATTTGAAAAAGAATCTTATAAACTCCAAAATTCTTGAAAAAGAACCCATATTTCCTTCTTCTTTTTCCAAGCATTATAATCTTGATTCTTGAAGGGGACTTAAAAACTAATATTAGTCACCATAAATTAAATAGCAAAGAGAATAAAGAAGTACTAAAGAGAGGATAGGTAGAATATTTCCTATTCTTTCAAGTTGAGAATCAGAAAAGCCAGTTTACAGGCAGTTGAAATGCCCCTTGCTGTTCCTCTTCATTAGGTACCCACAGTTCACATATCGAAGAAGGAAAATTTAATGCTGCAAAATAGAAAGTATAACCAACTAAACTCACATAACCTCTTCCAATTCCATGATGCTACTTTGACAAAATTAATCCAGTAAGCATTTCTAACATTTTCTCCATAAGTACCATAATCTAGTTCTAAAAAGAAATTGAAATTTATTTTGTTAGACAAATCCTTCCCAAGACGCCAGTAAATTCAAAACAGATTGGTCCAAACCAACTTCCTGTGCTCTAACAAGTGAAGTTCTTCTGCCGAAACAACAACGATGCTATTTTCAATCGAACAATCTCACTGAAGCGCATCGTTTTTAGGCCTTGTTGCTCAAGCACTCGGGCCATGGTTATTTATTACATTTTGTTTTTCCTTTGAGAAAAATATGTCACAAACTTAGAAATCTATATAGAATACGATTGAATAAAGTCAAATCCACACATCAACCCACAAAAGCCCAGCCCATGCAAATATGATAATAAAAAATAATAATAATTAAAAAATAATGATCTAACAATAACAAATCTGGTAAATTTCAATGCATCATTGATGTTAGCCATAACATATTGCTACATCCAACTATATTACGAGTGAAGAAAACTAAGAAAATTAAATTCCAATAACCAAAAGCCTCATACCATGCACCATGTATGAACACATCTAAATTTGGAAAAGAAAATTTACAAAACCATCTTCTTCTAATATTATCTCTCCTTTTTCTTTTCTTTTTTCTTTTCTTTTGGGTGGGGGGTTCATCTTTAGCAAGAGTTACATGGTGCACAAAAAGTAACCAAAGAAAATTGCACGCAAGGGACAGATGGCAACCTATGTTGAAATCCAATTGATAAAAAGTGTACTCATGGTTTGGACCCACAACCAAATTAGTTGAACATGTGATGCCACATTTGGAATGACCATGACGGCAAAACACAAAATAATTGAATAAAATGAATTCAAAATAAGACAAGTATATCGCTTATAACTCAACCACATAAATTTTGTACAGAAATTGAATATCAATAATATTGAATATGATCATAAATTTTCTTCATCATCATGAGTGCTCACATTGTAGAGAAAGAGTAAAAGGGGGGGGGGGGGGGGGGGAGAAGAAAGTGAGATAGTTGTGTATCTTCTGTCACAAAAAGACTCAATATATATAGAAGAGGAGGAGTAAATAGTGGCTGTAGGAACAGTCACAATAAAATAACCATTTGATAACCAATGAATCATTCAACAACCGTATAAGATTTAGGGTAAATTGCAGAAAACCCCCTTGAAGTATGGGGGGGGGTAGCAAATAACCCACCTTATGTTTTAATTTTACCAATGTGCCCCCTAGTTCAGTTGGAAGACAAAACCAATCGTCGATGGCCACCCAATTGGCCATGACGTCGACGAGGGTTCCGGCAATTATAGGAGAGTTAATGGCATTTTGGGTGACACAGGGTCCATTAACGGTGTCACGTGCATAGCCATGCAACTAATTTTCATCAAATTTCATCAACTGTGAGTGACAGTGGGGCACATTGACAAAAATTAAAACATAAGGGAGGCACACTGGTAAAATTAAAACATAAGGGGTTAGCTGCTGACCCTCATACTTCAAGGGGTTATCTGCAATTTACCATAAGATTTAATGTATAAAACTGTTAAAGAAGGAAAGATATTATCTGTACACCACCACTCAATCAAAAACATGTATTTTGAAAAAATTTAAAATCTCCAACACTCAATATGGCAACACACAAAATCATAATAACCCAGCGATTTTACCATCCCCATTATTGATTCCTATTCACTTTTCCTTTTTACCATTTTTTGGTTGGGTGGGTGGGTTCTCCTACCTTGATTGCTAAGCAATCCAAACTTTTTAACTCTAGAAAATCAACATTATGAATAACTCTCTGAGAGAGATTCTATTTTCCAATCAAAGGGATATTCTATATTCCAACCAAAAAGATATAACTAGTTTTAAGTTGGTTGACTTTGCTAAGTTCAATTTTTTCCTTTCTTAAATCAAAAACAGCATAAAAATAATTTTTTCCTTTTTTAATTTCTTCCTCTTTTCCCTTAATTTGTCTCAGTTTTCCCAGTAAACAAACTGAGAATTATAGAAATAATTTCCATAAGATGAAAAATTACCTCTAAGGAGGGATGGGTCTCATCAGAATTGACAAGAATTTTAGCAGCAGCACAGGCAACAGGAGAAGCGTGAAGTGGTTGTTGAATCTTGAAATTGTACGAATAGTAGTGCTTATGAGTATAATGGGTACTACGGAATCTCTTCCTTTTGTCCACTACGCTTGGATTTAACAAGTATGAAGAAGAAAACTTTATGCAAAGACTTCTTGGAACAACCAAGCTAACATATGCGTACCCCATTATTGTTACTATCAAATAAATATCATAGATAAGGAAACAAAATTCTCTTCATTCAAGCCCTCCACACAATCTGCAACAAAAACAGCACATCCATCAACAAATTTTTTTTATTTTTTTTTTAGAGAGAGAGAGAGAGAGAGGAAGAAACGAAACTTTGAGAAACCATTTCCACCAAAATAAAAACTTTGAGAAACCCTCTGTTTGGATGCTGAGATGATGCAGGAAAAGAAAATAAAATTTTGAATCCTAGGTTTATGTTTCTGGTTCTTTCGAGAGGGGAAAATCTAAGAACGAAAATTTTCATTTCTCTTCCATTCCGGCATTTTCTCAGGAACCAAACGGAAAAGAAAGGTTAAAAGACGTAAAACTTACCTTAGAGATGATCGCAGTTATCAGTTATCACAAGATGGATTTCCAGAAATTTTTTAGTGTGTTCGTTTCAGTTGGATAATCTTAAGGAAAAACCACATTTCATTCCACCTAGAAAACAGTATCCACATATTGAGCCATTTTTAGAACTAGGGGCGAAGGCACGTGCCTGTTGTTTAGGAAGTGAGTTTATATTGGTTATTATTTTCTTTCTTAACATCAAAGAGGGGTTTGACATATCGGTTTGTGTTTTTGGAAAGACCTTGGGCAATAGACTGTGGGGTTAGTAGGAGTACATCTTAAACGAAAAAGTAAATTTGATATTCTGTATTGAATAACCTCATACTTGAGTCACTATTTTATAGGAGGGAAACATGTTGGAAATCAGTTGTTTGTTGAGCTAATTCATATGAAAGATTTTGAGAAGGGCAATTCAAGAATTTGTATTACTTTTACATATATAGAGCAATAAAGTGCGTTTAGAAATTCAATCTGCAACTTTTTCTACATATGTTTAGACGTGAGATCTAAAGCTAACGCTTTTTAAAATGAACTGCAAAGAGAGCAGAAACAATTTGAGAGAGAAAGAGAGAGAGAGAGAGCAAAGGAAAGCCACAAATCAGGATTAAACATTTTTTTTATGAAAATGGGTTTGAGTTAATCTTAGCGGCCTTTTGTGGAAGAGCAATGGAGTTTTAAAAAGTTTGATATTTCTCTATGTAGTTTTTATCCTTTGAGTCTTTCTCAGGTGATCATGGACTCTTGATTTTTGCATTGAATTTTTGAAACAATAAAAGGAAGACAAACTAAGGATGTGAACAGTAAAAAAAACCTATGAAGTTAGAGAACACAAACGTGAGCTTGCAAGGCAGTAAAGAGAAATATTAGATTTATGATGATGCTATGGTGGGTACCTACAGAAATGATAGATCCAAAATTTTAAGTAGTTTCAAATGACAATTTGCCAAATGTACTAAAGTTTTTGAAGCGTTATGAGGTTATCCCAATTTAATTTTGTCTTGATCCTACGCAAAAGTTTATTATCCTATTTAGCAAATTTGACTATCACATCTACAACAAATGAAAAGACTAATAGATGTGCCCATCACAAACATATTCACAAACACCTCACCCAGACAATAATTCGAATCAAAGACAGCCCATTTACGTTTGCTAATGTGGAAATAGACATAATCATGTACAAGTTTTCCAAGTTCAACAATTCATCTGAGCCACAACCTACATTGCTTGCTATTGACGTTCATTTGGAGCGCAACATACACAAGCATGCACATAAATGGATAGATGGTTCAATTAATAGGCTTTTGTTGAAGTTGATTATGCTTGTTTCTCCTTTACTGTAGAAGAAGGTTGAAGATTAATGTCTTTAACTCCCTTTCGGAAATCAATGCTACAACACTTTGTGTTGTGAATTTCAATAACATCGTTTACTTTCTGAAATTGCAAATGTTTTTTTTAGAGGAGTTAGGTCAAATATAAATTCAGAAGATCCTGTCTGTTACACAAGATGTTGTCTAATGTATCTATAGTAAAATAAAATTGATCATCTACATTAATTGCATGTGATAAAGGTATATAGTATAGATATACTAATATGAGTTGAATGCGCAAATAAGGTAGCACCTTTACATTCAAATTTTTACACATTGACTTGTTCCCATAAAAGTTGACTTTTAGAAAGAAGAATTCGTGGTGTTCTACAGCATATGAAAACAAAATCACCTCAGGATAGCAAAAAGTACTTTTAAAAACAGAATGAGAAGTTACAAGGAAAGCTTTTGAATATCCAAAGAAAATTGAATGAGCCACTGTGTTTTCTAAGGCAATTTTGCACAAAATTTTATAGTGCTATATGAAGACATCATTGAAATTACAAAAGAAATAAAAGTTCATTTATTGAAATCGTGGCTTAAATGGTGAACAAAGATATCGTTCTTTTTTTGGTTTCCCAAGGTGTCCCTAGGCTTCGCCCAGGACTAATCCTCCGAGGTACAGTCGGGCGCCGAAGCGAGGACCTCTCCCAAGAAAGTAACAAAGATATCGTTCAATATTATAAGAAGAATAACAGAATAGGTCAAATTTTATGTGATGTTGACACTACTTAGAATTCTAGAACGAGTGAAGTAATAGATTAAAAAGAATGCAAATAGTTATTCGTTCACATTGTCAATGAAACGTACCATTGAGATTCTATAAATGTTGAGAAATGCTATATGTTTTATTGATGTCTAAAAATTCTTAAGAGGATTAAAAACTATGAGAAAATGGTCAAGTAGCGTATAGAAGTAACCTTGAGAAATAATGCCCAGCAAGGAGCGCATCAAGTTGATTATCGCAATAACTGATGAACACGATTACTAAAGACCAAAGCATTTATTTCTTTTCGTTGTTTCACTTATCACCTGCACTTCAAAATCAACAAAAATCTCCATCTTCTTAGAGTAGACACCAGTTGATTATAAATGATTTTATGAATGTGGAGAAGAATGCTTAAGTTCCTTACGTTGTGTTTATTAGATGATTGAAGTTAGAGGACTCAGCTACAATGAGACCTTGTTTAAATGGCTGCTTGATCATGATGATCGCACAAAAGTTCATTTTCTTGATCTATCTTGTAATTGTGTAAAGCTATGCATAGGGTAGACGGTTGATGTTCCATTTACCTAAAGAAATAGAGGTTATGTGAGTAATTACTAATACAATGTAGTGGGAAACGAATATAAGAGGAAATAGATTTGTGCAAAATTAATTTATTGTGTTATTTTCTATGAAAGAAGTATTTTGTGAGCTGAAAATTCTACTGGGTGTAGGGGGGGACAATGTAACGGGCTAAAAAATTGAATATGAAAATGAGGGGGCATGAAAAAAAAAAAAAAAACCAATAAATGTCGCGTGGTGGGATAAAAATAAGATTTTTCACTATTAAATAGGAAAAGAAGATTCAATGCAATTAATTTAATCCTAATCACGAAGAAAGACGGGCTAAGAAAGTTCTACAATATAGTCGAATGTATCAAAAAGTAAGAAGATTGTCAAGTGTAATGCGTTTGTGCATATTTAATGAGATAAATTGTTTACTTGGAGTTTAATGGCTGGTTATGAGCTTTCCTAGTTTGATTCATGTTTATTAGTTCGATATGAAATTCCTTCGTTGCAAGAGCTGCATCAAAAGAGTAGATAATCAGTGTGAGAAGGAGAACATTATGATGAAAAGTAATCCTGATGATTGTTACAATCTAGTGATCCACTCAAAGATTTTATTTAGGACGATATACTGAGAATTGTATAACTAAATAAATACATAGTTAGGTGGAATGCTCTTGTAGATTACAAATAGACAAAGATAAACAAACAAATCAACAAGTAGTTGAAAAAAGTATGGGATGACTATTGTTTTTTTTAGTAGAATAGGTAAATACGTGGAAATCTAAAACAAGCAAATATCTGTTGTCCCAAGAGAATAACCCTAGAGGGGGGGTGAATAGGGTTATTGGCCAAATTAAAAATTAATAGCAAGCTTAAAATCAAATTATTACAAGCAAGATTAAATATAAGACAATGCAATAAAGAAGAGATTAATGGGAAGAGAATGCAAACGATATTAACGAGGTTCGGCCTCCCGCCTACGTCCTCGCCTCAAGAGCTTGCTTAAGGATTCACCAATCCACTATCACTCTCCTTCAAGGTGGAGCAGCAAACCTTTTCAACTTGAGTGTTCTTCACCAACACTTAGCCAAATGCACTCTTCTCAAGTGCTTGCAAGTGAGGGTATACACAACCCTTTTGATACAAAGTATTTGGAGATGGTTTTGTGCTCAAAGAAGGCTCTCTCAAAGAGTAAATACACAGGAATTGAAAGCACACTTCAGCTATTGATTAATTTCAATGAATGCTCATAAAAGGAATTAGGGCTTGTAATTGATTTTCTTGTTTGTAACTCAATGAATGCTCATAAATGATATTAAGCCTTGTATTTATACTCAAGGGGTCCAAAATAGCCGTTCTGGAACAATAAATGCCTAGAAAAGAAGTTTGGTGGGCAATAAATGCTTCAAATGTCCGTTAGAAAACTAGCCGTTATACTTCTACCCAAGGGTTTCAGCCGACTGAAACATCTTTTAGCCGTCTGAAACTTCTCCTTCAGCCGTTTGGACAAGGCTGCTGAGAAATCCAGAAAGGTTAACATTTTATATATGAACAAGCCTGTTCTTCAACCGTCTGATCATTTTTTCAGCCGGCTTAAACTGATCTTTCAGCCGGCTCAATGAGCCGTCTGAAAAATACAGAGAGAGTGATTTTTAGGAGGACATTTTTTTAGCCTGCTGAAACAGTATTTTCAGCAGGCTGAAACATTGTTTCAGCCGTCTGAAAACCTGTTTTCAGACAAAAATAAGCACTTAGTCCATTTTAAGTATAAGTCTTTTTTTAGGCCTTTAAGATCATTGAATTTGCAATGTTTTAAGCCCTTTAAACTGGTGAGCAAGGATTGAAATTAATCTCACAAGATTATCCTAGAATTCCTCACAAATTGTCTTGAGATAGAGCTTGATAGTTCTTGAATGTTTGATGGATCCATTAGCGCTGCTTTCATATAATCTTTGCTTGTGCATTTTGATCCTTAATGCTCGAACCATTTAGTGGCTTTGATACCTGTCTAGATTCATCACTTAAATGCTCATTAGTCCTTTAAACATCTTATAATGTATTGTTATCATCAAAACCTCGGGGATAAAACCATTTAGGCCAACAATCTCCCCCTTTTTGATGATGACAATCCATAGATGTTTTAATGGGGTAAAATACACAATTTTAAGAACAATTTTCTCCCCCTATTATTATGCATCGTATAGATGTGACATTTTTAAAAGCATTAGTAAACATTTAAGCAGGCTGTATTATGTATTTCAACAAATCTCAACATTATAACCATGTTTAAGCGAACATGTAAATGAAATTTACAAACAATATCCAATAAGATCCAAAAAGATTTCCATAAATGTTATTCATGTTGTAATACATTAGATATATATCCAAAAAGATCCAAAAGGGTTCCATAAACAAAATTCCTTATATCCAAACAATAAAAAAATCTATCTAGTCATCTGTCAAACATCTATCAATCCATCTCCCCCTTCGTCATCGATCAAAAACAGTCATAATGAGAAGGCAGGGAGAATGTCACTGAGCTTCTGAGTGAGCTGGGCTTGGCTATCCTTCATATCCTTCAGCTCGCAAGCCATGTCATCAAGCCTGTCATGTAAACCCTCGACTTTCTTCTGAACATAGCGCTTGAGGTCAGTTATTTGGTTGGACAGAGAGATGAAGAGGTTAGAGATAGAAGGAGGAGCAGAGGAAGAAGGAGTGTGAGAAGTGGAGGGTGGTGTATGAAAAGGGGTAGGAGGAGGATGGTCTGTGGGAGGAAAGAGAAGAGAAGGAGGAATAAATATGGGAGGATCTGTGGTAGTAGGAGGAGGAGGATGAGTGGAGGAAGAAGGAGCAGTAGGAGGGGGGTTCTGTTCTATCGGAGGCTCATCGATATCAACAGCATCATCTTCAGCAGGTAGTGCTCCCTTCTTTACCCAAACACCTTGAACTAGAGAGTAGTTCATCCAACCTAAGAAGGAGGCGTTGATCTTGTTGCGAAAAGTTGGGTGGAAAACATCGCCGGAGGTAGGAGGAATCCCGAAATGCTCAAATACAACTGATAGGGCTGCTCCATATGGTAAGATGCTTCGACCTTCGATGTCTTTTGCGGCCTTTGACCCCTTAGACTCATGCTTGGTCTTGTCCACACACGATTTCATATGATATAACATTAGATGACCCAAATTAATGGGTTTGCCAGTCAGAATACACCATAGAAGGCCAATATCGGTGTATGTAACATGATCTTTGCCGCCACCTCGAGGGAGGATGTTGTAGAACAGTATCTTGTGGATGAGATTACATTCTAAATTGAGGTCCTTTAACCGAGGCTTGAATGGCTCTGTGATGTCGTCACGACCAAGGATGAGCTTGCGAGCGTCGATATGATGGAAACCTTCAATACGCGGCCACATGTGAGTCTCGGATATGATAGCTCCATCAGAAGGAGAGTGAAAGAGGTCGTTCAGGAGCTTGTCGGTGAGAACCATGTGCTTGCCCTTGAGGTAGGAGGTGGTGCGTCCGATGGTAGGCATAGAGAAATGAGTGTAGAAAACTCGGACAGTAGTATTGTAGCAAGGGCAAGAGAGAGTGCAAAATTCGAGCAATCCAACAGCTTCCAATAGGGCACATACCCAAAAATGATGTTGACTTAGGAATGCAGGGTCGACAATCTTCGGATACACGACCTTCTTGCAGTAGAATTTTTGGGCAAAAAGCACGCTATGCTCAGGAATGAGATATGGAGGTGGATTCGCAGGCTCAGCTGGCTGTTCTTCCTCGGAGGGTTCATGGCTTGAGTCATAGGCAGGGTCGCCAGGCAGAGGACGAGGGTGAGGAGGTGGAATCGACGGCGGAGGTGGCTGTTGAGATGCCGGTGGTGGCTGAGGAGCACCTCGACGAGAGCGAGGGCGAGTAGTCAAAAGTGGAGGAGCAGAGGTGTCGTCGGTGTCTGCAACTCCAGTGAGTCTTTCCGGTCGAGGACGACTTCGTTGGGTGTTTTTAGCCATGGATTTCTGCCGTTTGGGACGAGAGGAGTTTCCGTCATCGCCGGCAGGAGGTGGATTGGACGCCGTTCTCTTTAGATTTGCCATGGAAAATTAGGTAGAAGAGGTGTGGCAATGGGGGTTAGGGTTTTGGATGTTGGAGATGGAGAATAGGAAAAGCCGCGAAAGAAATTTTGAAAAATGAACAGTGTTAGGGTTTGAAAAGTATATATACCCCGACATTTTCAGCCGGTTGATAGTTCTATCAGCCGTCTGAAATCCCTTTTTCGGTCGGCTTGGATCTATTTCAGCCGGCTGAAGCAGTCGTCTGATAAATCTAGACAACCCTAAAATGGGATAACCAAGAGACCCTCTTTCATCCGGCTGAATTCTTCAGTCAGCCGTCGGAAAGTCCTCTTTCGGTCGTCTTCTCCATTTTTCAGCCGGCTGAATCAAGCCGTCTGAAAAAGACAGAGAGCACTAAAAAAAAAATGTGTTCAGATACAGGAGTTTCAGCGGTCTGACTAAGCAAGTCAACCGTCTGAAGGAATTTTCAGCCGGCTGAAAGTTCTTTCAGCCGTCTGAAAATATCAGACAGAGAAAATAAAAAGGCATTTAAAGTATAGAACATCATCATAATGAACATGTTCTGATATATCATCACTTAAACACATGCCAAGTTCATATTTAATGAAATTGAATCTATCCTCTTGGAGTGGTTTTGTAAAAATGTCCGCCAATTGATGTTCGGTACCAACAAATTCAATTTCAACATCTCCTCTTTGAACATGATCTCTTATAAAATGATGTCTTATTTCAATATGTTTGGTTCGTGAGTGCTGAATGGGATTCTTAGTGAGATTAATTTCACTTTTATTATCGCATTTTATGGGAATATGATCATAATGCAATCCAAAATCCTCAAGTTGTTGTTTTATGTACAACACTTGTGCACAACAACTTCCGGCTGCCAAATATTCAGCCTCGGCTGTGGAAAGAGTAACCGAAGTTTGTTTCTTGCTAAACCAAGAAACTAGGGAATGTCCAAGAAAGTTACAAGTCCCACTTGTGCTTTTGCGACCATCTTTGCATCCGGCAAAGTCCGCATCGGAATAATTAAGCATGTCAAACGATGTGAATTTAGGATACCATATAGCAAGATTAATAGTTCCAATAAGATATTTAAATATGCGTTTAACGGCAAGCATGTGAGATTCTTTGGGACATGATTGATATCTAGCACACAAACATACGCTATACATAATATCCGGTCTACTAGCGGTGAGATAAAGTAAACTACCAATCATACCTCGATATTTCTTTTGATCCACGCATTTACCTTTCTCATCCTTCTCAAGTTTGATGGAGGTGCTCATTGGTGTGGCGAAATTCCTTCCATCTTCCAATTCATACTTCTTGATCAAATCTTTGACATATATGGATTGATTTAAGAAGGTTCCTTCCTTTATTTGCTTGATTTGTAATCCAAGGAAGAAATTGAGTTCGCCCATCATGCTCATTTCAAATTCTTCTTGCATGACTTTAGCAAAATCCTCACACAAACTTACATTAGTATAACCAAAGATAATATCATCAACATATATTTGAATAATAAGCATGTCCTTATCAATGGTTTTAATGAAAAGTGTGGTGTCAAGTTTTCCTCGTTTAAAACCATTTTTGATTAGAAAACCACTAAGCCTTTCATACCAAGCTCTAGGAGCTTGTTTCAAACCATATACAGCTTTTGATAATTTAAATACGTGGTTTGGAAATTCATGACTTTCAAAACCGGGAGGTTGTTCAACATAAACTTCCTCCTCAATAAAACCATTTAGAAAAGCACTCTTGACATCCATTTGAAATAATTTGAAATCTTTATGACATGCAAATGCAAGTAACATTCTAATGGCCTCAAGTCTAGCAACCGGTGCATATGTCTCATCATAATCAATGCCTTCTTGTTGATTGAAACCTTGGGCAACTAATCGTGCCTTGTTTCTTACAATGGTGCCCGATTCATCTTTCTTGTTTCTATATACTCACTTGGTGCCTATTACACCATGGTCATGTGGTCTAGGAACCAAGGTCCAAACCTTGTTCCTTTCAAATTGGTTAAGCTCTTCTTGCATAGCTAATATCCAAGATTCATCACTTTTGGCCTCATTTATGTTCTTAGGTTCAATTTGAGATAAAAATGCAAGATGATCACATATATTTCTCATGGAAGAACAAGTTCTTACCCCACGTGAGGGTTCACCTAGGATTTGATCCTTAGGATGATTCCTCACAAATTTCCAAGTCTTGGTGACATCCGGATGAAGTGGAATGTCTTCAATTTCTACTTCTTCTTCCAGTTTCTTGATTTCAATGACTTCATCTTCTTCCTTTTCTTTGCCTTTGTCTTGTGGATCTTGCTTGTCATTAAGGTTCAAGTTTTTAACTTGTTTTTGCAAGCTTGTACCTACATCATCATCATCATCCACATTTCTCTTGGGAGCAAGAGGGTTAGTTTCATCAAATACAACATGCATTGATTCTTGAACGGTTAAAGTTCTCTTATTAAACACCCTATATGCTTTGCTCTTCATAGAGTAACCAAGAAATATACCTTCATCGGATTTAGAATCAAATTTGGATAGTTTATCTCTATCATTTAATATAAAGCATTTACAACCAAAAACTTTAAAGTAACCAATGTTAGGCTTCTTATCATTCCATAATTCATAGGGAGTTTTACCAAGTTTAGATCTTAATAGCACTCAATTCATAACATAGCATGCGGTGTTAACAGCCTCGGCCCAAAAGTATTGAGGTAAGGAATGTTCATTAAGCATGGTTCTAGACATTTCTTGAAGAGTTCTATTCTTTCTTTCAACCACACCATTTTGTTGAGGAGTTCTAGGAGCGGAGAAATTATGACTAAAACCATTTTCGTCACAATATTATTCAATATCCTTATTGACAAATTCGCTCCCCCTATCACTCCTAACATGTGTAATGGTATAGCCTTTCTCATTTTGGACTCTTCTACAATATGCAATAAAAGTAGCATGAGTCTCATCTTTATGTGCAAGGAAGAACACCCATGTATATCTAGAGTAGTCATCAACAATCACAAATGCATAATGCTTCCTTCCAAGACTTGCAATAGCAATAGGTCCAAATAAGTCCATATGAATAAGTTGCAAAGGTCTAGTAGTTGAAATATGAGATTTTGTTTTAAAAGAAGACTTGGTTTGTTTTCCAAATTGGCATGCACTACATACTCTATCTTTTGAAAATTTTGCTTTTGGTAAACCTCTTACTAGTTCATGCCTAGAAAGTTTTGAAATCAAATCCATGCTAGCATGTCCAAGCCTTCTATGCCATAACCAATGATTTTCATTTAAAGCGGAGAAGCAATGTACATTTTGTAAAGCGATTTCTTTGAATTCTATAGCATAGATGTTACCAATCCTATATGCAACAAATAAGGTCTTATCATCATCTTCAATTATGCATTTATTGGATTTAAAAGTAACTCTATAACCTTTATCACATAGTTGACTAATGCTAAGGAGATTATGCTTTAAACCATCAACTAGTAAAACATTTTCAATACAAAGAGAGGAATTCTTACCAACCTTTCCAATGCCAATTATCTTACCCTTGGCATTGTTTCCAAATGTCACGTGGCCTCCATCCTTGGGCTTTAAAGAGACGAACTTTGATTATCTCCCATCATGTGCCTTGAGCAGCCACCATCAAGAAACCATTTCTCATTGCTTGATGACTTCAAGCATACCTACACAAGTTCAAGTAACTCTCTTTGGTACCCATACTTTCTTGGGTCCATAGGGGTTAGCCATAGGAGGTGTGGTTCCCTTAACCACCCACACCTTCTTGGTGGAACTTTTAGGTCTTTTTCTCATGTTGGATGTGTAAATGTTATGTCCTTCCTTCTTACAATAAGTACATGAGACTTTAGGTGTGCTAGAGACCGTTGGCTTAGGAAAGAAGTTAATATAGGATTTTTGTTTAACATGTTCTTGATATCCAATACCGGCTTTGTCAAAGCACCATCTTTGACTAGTTAATATCTTATCCAAGTTATCCCTTCCATTGGTAAACTTGGCCAAGGTATTAGTTAAGTCTTCAATCTTTTCTTTTAATGAAATATTTTCACTTTTAAGACTAGATTGAGAGATGGTAGGAGGTGAGCTTATCTTACTTTTTAACTCTAAGTTTTCATTTTTCAAAGCATTTAGTTCTTCTTGAAGAGATGAGATATTCTTTTTCAAATCATTGTTTTTGTGAGAAAATCTTTTTAATTCAAGAAAAGTATCTTCAAGAGCATCTTGTAGTTTCATAAGTAGGAGGTTCTTCTATAGGATAATCAATAGAGTTAGGTTTGATTACCTCATCTTCTTTTGCCATGAGACAAAAGTTTGCAACCTCTTGATCATAAGAAGCCTCCTCATCTTCTTCATCACTATTTGCTTCATCATCCCAAGTGACGGTGAAAGCCTTTTTCTTGAATTTTCTATTGTCCTTGAAGTTGTTGTTGTTGTGACTTGTCTTGTTGTAGTTGTTGTTGAGTTGAGGGCAATTTCTCTTGATATGCCCAGGCTTCTTACATTCAAAATACACTTGTGGTTCTCTATTTGAAGTCTCTCCTCTATTTGGAATCCTTTTGGAGGAGTCACCCTTGTTAAATCTCCTTCCTTGATTTCTTCTAGAAAAGAACCTTTTGAGTTTGTGAGATATGAAAGCAATGTCTTCATCTTCCTCATTTTCACATTCTTCACTTGGCGGTTCTTCTTTATCTTGTGAGGCTTTGAGAGCCATGCTCTTAGAAGTCTTTCCTTCATCAATTTCACGAGCTTTGAATGCGAGTTCTTGTGTGACTAAGTTTCCATCAAGATCACTTAAGGTCATTGATGATAGCTCCTTTGATTGAAGTAGAGTAGTGGTGTGGACATCCCATTGCTTAGGCAAGCTCCTAAGAATTTTTCTCACCAATTCGGAGTTAGTGTAAGTCTTTCCAAGAGAACTCAAAGGATTAATAATAGCATTAAATCTAGCAAACATGTCTCTAATAGATTCATCCTTTTTCATTTTGAACATTTCATATTCACAAACAAGCATGTTAATTTTAGCTTCTTTTACTTGAGATGTTCTTTCATAGGTAACCTCCAATGTGTCCCATATCTCTTTGGCACTAGTGCACCTAGAGATTTTGCTAAACTCATCATTAGTTAGAGCACAATATAACAGCCCAATGGCTTTGGAATTAAGTTCAAGGGACTTGTGATCAGCTGTGGTGTATTCTTGTGGTACTTTAGGAAGTGTAACTCCATCTACCACTTTAGTAGGGATCAAAGGACCCTTAGAAGTGATGTTCCACAGCTCATAACTAGTGGATTGAATAAAGATTTGCATTCTAATTTTCCAAAAATTGTAAAGAGATGCATCTCCATTGAAAAGTGGTGGTCTATTGGACGATTGTCCTTCGGAGAATCCGTTACCACTATAGTTGGCCATATCGTTCCTCGCAAGACAAATATGTCAAATGCTAGAGGTTGGGCTCTGATACCAATTGTTGTCCCAAGAGAATAACCCTAGAGGGGGGGTGAATAGGGTTATTGGCCAAATTAAAAATTAATAGCAAGCTTAAAATCAAATTATTGCAAGCAAGATTAAATATAAGACAATGCAATAAAGAAGAGACTAAGGGGAAGAGAATGCAAACGATATTAACGAGGTTCGGCTTCCCGCCTACGTCCTCGCCTCAAGAGTTCGCTTGAGGATTCACCAATCCACTATCACTCTCCTTCAAGGTGGAGCAGCAAACCTTTACAACTTGAGTGTTCTTCACCAACACTTAGCCAAATGCACTCTTCTCAAGTGCTTACAAGTGAGGGTATACACAACCCTTTTGATACAAAGTATTTGGAGATGGTTTTGTGCTCAAAGAAGGCTCTCTCAAAGAGTAAATACATAGGAATTGAAAGCACACTTCAGCTATTGATTGATTTCAATGAATGCTCACAAAAGGAATTAGGGCTTGTAATTGATTTTCTTGTTTGTAGCTCAATGAATGCTCATAAATGAGCTTAAGCCTTGTATTTATACTCAAGGGGTCCAAAATAGCCGTTCTGGAACAATAAATGCTGGGAAAAGAAGTTTGGTGGGCAATAAATGCTTCAAATGTCCATTAGAAAACTAGCCGTTATACTTTTACCCGAGGGTTTCAGCCGTCTGAAACTTCTCCTTCAGCCGTCTGGACAAGGCTGCTGAGAAATCTAGAAAGGTTAACATTTTATATATAAACAAGCCTGTTCTTAAGCCGTCTGATCATTCTTTCAGCCGGCTTAAACTAATCTTTCAGCCGGCTCAATGAGCCATCTGAAAAATACAGGAGAGTGATTTTTATGAGGACATTTTTTCAGCCTGCTGATAAAGTTCAGCCTGCGAAAACAGGGTTTTCAGACAAAAATAAGCACTTAGTCCATTTTAAGTATAAGTCCTTTTTTAGGCCTTTAAGATCATTGAATTTGCAATGTTTTAAGCCCTTTAAACTGGTGAGCAAGGATTGAAATTAATCTCACAAGATTATCCTAGAATTCCTCACAAATTGTTTTGAGATAGAGCTAGATAGTTCTTGAATGTTTGATGGATCCATTAGCGTTGCTTTCATATGATCTTTGCCTATGCATTTTGATCCTTAATGCTCGAACCATTTAGTGGCTTTGATACCCGTCTAGATTCATCACTTAAATGCTCATTAGTCCTTTAAACATCTTATAATGTATTGTTATCATCAAAACCTCGGGGATAAAACCATTTAGGCCAACAATATCATGCAATGCTGTTAAAAGTTATCATACCTTTGGAAAGGCGTTAAAGTTGCACGATTTGATGTAGGACATGATTGTGTAGTATTTTATGAAGATTAGTTGATAAACTAGTAATGCAATTCAGGTGCGTATGCAACTCTTGGCGATCCCTAATTGCTAATTGGTGATAGACGGTGTCAAATTGTCAACCAACCAGAGATTAGTTTCCTGAGAAAACATGACAATGATAGAGGTATGTTTTTCCAGAATCCCAATTGGGTGGCTGCAAAAGAAAAAAAATAAATAATTGCTATCATACATACAATCATAGTGAGTTCAATGGTATTGTTTCATCATAAAGTTGTCATCTACTGTGGCATTATTTGATAGTTGACTTAGATATGGACTATTGTCTAAAGGAAATTAGAATGATAAATTACTAATGTATAATAATAATAATAATAAAAGTATATATGATGAATAATACCCAGAAGAGAAACATTGGAAGTAGATACGCGTAGATAATGCTCCTAAATGTGATGAATGTATAAGTCCCATCTGACCGAAGGTGACAATGATAGAGGTATGTTTGTCCCAGAATCTGAACAAATAAGCTATCAAACAACGAAAGATACGGTGAATCAGATGTAACAATGAAGTCTTATTGCACAACCTTAATAAGTGTAAAAACATTGTTTATGGAGATAATACATATGATTTGTCAATGAATAACAAGTTGGTGAAACCCAACCATAGACACTATTTCAGTAGAATATATAATGAATATAAAAAGAAAAAATATTTATATTTTGAAAACGTAATGATAGATATAATATGCAAGTCAATCTTCATATACGCAAAAAAAAGAAAACGCAAAATAAGACACATCACCTTTAGTGGCTAGTCAATGTTATTGTATTTTTTGTAGAAGGTCTTTGAAAATGCCAACTCAAATGTGTGAATGATCAAATATTGTAATATGTGAACATTATTCATGATGATAAGTGCAGCTAGCGTAGTCCTGCAAATAGTAAAACCAGTTATTTCTATCTTTTATTCCATTATATTCTTTTTTTGTTTTAGTTTTTTATTTCTTTTGCTGGTTTGTTCATTTTGAGATCGTCCAGCAATTCGTCTTACAAATATCCTTTATTATTTAAGAGAAGAATAATGATTTTTCCCCGTACTAAATAAGTGGCAAATTTAAGTATATATAATTAAATATATTTTTTTTTGTAGCATTGTTTAGAAAATTTCACTAGGGGAATAAATGTCAAAAAATTAACCCCTTTATCACCCAAAGCGAATCAAAATCTTGTGACGTATATAATGGGCTAAAAGGAAACCAATGTCATTTTGGAGCCCAGCTAACAACAAAAAACCCAAGTGCCAAAACGGCGCTGTTTTATCATGAATAGTAAATAGGCTAAGAGCGATAAATAGAGTGGGACCTCTATTGCTTTTTAGTAGATAAATAAAATTTTGGTAAGAAGATTAGAATAAAAACTTATTATGAATTTCCACTATAAAACTTATTTATAGATTTCATTAAACCCTAAGAATGAATACTCTAGAAAACTTCTCAAAATAAGCTTATCTTTTATACTTTTGTACATACTTTTGTGTAGGCACTCAAATTTGAATATGAAATCTTTAGAAAACACAACTCCTCAAAAAAAAAAAAAAAAAAAAATTGCAAGAGAAGCTTTAAAGAAGAAAAAAGAACATTTACCAAACTATGTAATAATTAATTAAAGATAATATTAATATGAATGTTTTAATAATCCTTTGGAATCTGTAATTTTTCAACATTAGAAGTAGTAATAAATTAAACGTAAATCTGGGTGAAACAATAATGAAGTCCTTGTGGGATGGGAAATTAAGTCAAACAAAACAAAAGAACATTTACGAAACTGGCAAAATTAAACTAAACATAAAAACTATGATTAGCTAAGTCTAGAATAGAATATTTTTCAAAGAAAAAAAATAAAATTTTGCTAACAAGATTAGTGTTAGGATTATGCCCTAGAGCCTATCATAGAGATGATTGTTTAGGGATTAAGAACAATCGTTTGGTTTCATTTAAGTATGTCACATTTATTATTGATTTAATAAAAGGGCTTATTCTATTATATTTATATACATCATTTATATTTACATAATATGTCCATGGAGTTAAAGTTGAGAATATCAAATCACAAAGAGTTGTGATTATGAGACTATAAATATATCTCTGTAATTAATTCTTAAATCATTCCTAATTGAAGGTTCACTGTGATAGACAATAATGAACTATAGGACTAGCACATGTTAGGTTTGCTCTATGGAGGATAGCTAGTCTTAAGCTATTTGTGTAGAAGACACTAAAACCAACATGTGGGTGCCTATTTAATATAAACAGGTACACTGAATGTGACCAAATTATTTTGAGATAAACTGAATGAAGTTTTACTTGTCTGTCAATCAGTTTCTCATAGTTGTAGTGGTATAAGTAATCCTTAGATCTAAGACACCATGGTTGTCTTATGCATTAAGCCATAGGAGTTTTGATAGCACTGACTGTATATCCTAATGGGGTCTACAAAGGTGTTCATTGGCCCTATTGCTTCATGTATGGAGTCATATGAGTAATCAATAAGGAATTTATCACTTCCAGTAAAAGGGAGAGAATGTCTTACATAGCATTTACTAATATAACTCATAATAGTCCATAGCCATGGCAGGATGACTATGGAAAGGAGTTTTCATAGTGCATCAATAAGTTGATATTTGTAAATGATTATAAAAGAATTGAATGAGGGAATTGACAGGCTTCCATGTCCTATTACTTCAATCAGAGACATTGTGTATGATGGAAGGATGTAATTGTAACTTTAACTGTAACTGAAGGGTTCTTTGTATGATTTTATTTCACCTCATTTAGGACCACACCATGAGTCATGCTTGGTGTTACTCATAGTTAGTAGAAGCCCTAATTGATATAAGTGAGTTATAATTAATTAAGGAATTGGAAAGTGTTCCAATTAGACCCTTAATGGAAAGTGTTCCATTAGGCACTCTTTGTACCATTTCCTACTACTAAATCTTGTGAACCCAATGGGTCTCACACCAATAAGTGAAGAGGGACTTTAAGTTATGAGAGAAAGGGCATTAGTGCATTGAGAAAAGTTCATAAAGGGCCATACTTGCATTTGATGTAAATAGAGGGGTTAAAGTGCAATTTCCCTAAATTGTAAAACCCACTTAGAATGGGATTTCCCCTCGGGCTGGCCCTTGTGGTGTGTGTATAAAGAGCACACTAGCAAGTGCTATTCATATACTATAATCACTCTACTCTCTCTCTAGCCTAGGTTTGAGTAGGCCTCTCTCTTTGTTTTTCTTCTTCTCCATTCTAGGAAACCCTAAGGAGAACTAGAAGACTAACTTGAAGACTTTTGCTTGGTGTGGATACCGTAGAGGTAGGACATTTGTGTTGTTGGATTTTTGCTTTCTTGAAGATCAATCAATCGTCTTAAGGACCTACTATAAGTTCTAAACCCTCTTTTTGTAATTAGGGTTTTATTGTTTTGTATTATATCACAATCAGATTCATGGTTTCAAGGAATTGAATGAAATTTTCTATTATTTACTTTCTTCCGCATTCTTGTTTCCTCTGATTCAATTCCTTATAATTAGAATAAAAACTAATTCTGGACTTCCAATATAAGACTTACTTATAGAGTCCATGAAACAGTAAGAACAAATACTGTACAAAACTTCCCAAAACAAGCCTACTTTTTATATTTTCCTATAGGAACTCAAATTTGAATATAAAAATTTTAGAAAACACAAAAAAAAAAAAAAAAAAAAAAAACTCCGCAAAAAAGGGGAAGAAAATATATCTATGGATATGTTATAAAGCACAAAAAAAACAAGTTTTCTCCATCACATTTTCTTCTTCAAATTGAAATCAAAGTGAACAGCGCAAGAGGCCTTATTCTCTCTTAGAAGTAGCCAATGCAAAAATTTTATTTGAAAGGTGACAAATAAAGTACAATAAAATAAAATGTTGTCCTAGGAAGGAGACTAATTTTATAAAAACAGTATGAAAGGGAAAAATAAATCAACGTGTCAAAAAAATGAAAAAGAAGAGAAATCTTATAAGAACACTATGAAGGGGAAATCATGAAAAAAAGAACAAATTTTATAAAAATACTATGAAGGGGAAAGAAACTAAGACTCAGGCTGTTTGGGGAGATAGATCAACCAACCACATATACGACAATAGTATCCTTTTGGGGGAGGGGGGGGGGAAGGGGGAAGAACAGCTGAAAAATACAATAAGAATCCCAATTGGTCAAATAGGCCATCAGAATTGCCGCACGATGGATTAGCTAAAACCAACACAACATTATTCTGAAGTCCCAAACATCATTATAGCTGTAAATCAAGCCGCAGCTGAATGCCCAATTTTATAGCTGCAAATTCTGTTGCGTGTATACTAAGGGGATGAATTTGGGAAAAGAAACGTTCCTTAGACAAGCCATCAGAACTACAATGCTATATAACAGGCTAACTAATTAGTCCATGGCATAAATTCATTATATAGTTGCAAATCCTATTGCTTGTGCTGAAAAGATAAAACTTTAGGAAAGCATCATTCTTCTGTTAAACCTTCAGGATTGCCATACGACATAATGAAAAACATGAACTTCGTAGAATTCAGCAGAACTTGAAGATATTAAATATTAAATAAAAAATAATCAACGATAGACATAAACATTGCCATCACCCATCTGGAACCTAAAACAAGAATGAGGAAGGAAAAAGAAAATCAAAATGCAAATAGCATTTAACCTGCCAAATGGATCATTTAAAAAATGAAAGTTTTTATTTATTTCAAAGATATGACTTTAGAGATATTAAATATCAAAGGAAAAATAATCAATGATAAGGTGGAGGAAATAAAAAATCAATGATGAACCCCAAGGCCCTACTACGCATGTTAAAGGGGGAAAAAAACAAAGGAACAAAAAAATGGCTAAATTAAAATGCAAAAAACATCTAAATTGTCACATATACTGCAAAACAAAAAAGAATGATAAAAAAAGAAATCAGAAATTAAATATAATACGACAACAAAATATGACATTTAAAATGAAGGCAAATAAAAATCAATGAATTGCAGTTATAATGATAGAAAATGACCAAAAAAAAAAAAAAAAAACTATATGTGGCCCACATAATTGTAGCAAAGCAAGAAACAATAAAGGAAAAAGAATAACTGGCATCTCAAGCTTTCACTAGAACGCGCATAAATCACACTAACATGTAACCGACAAAGTTATACAAAACAAAAAACAGCAACCCAATTTCAAGACTGAATAAATTTTAAAAAACTAAATCCCTTATCACTTAAGCCAAGCATCAATGAATCCCTAATTGTATTGTCTTTTATTCTATTTTTTTTAATTATTATTTAGTATATTTATTTAGCTTATCCATAAATGTCTAATTGTATTGTCTTTTTTTTTCCTTTTTTTTTAATTATTATTTAATATATTTGTTTAGCCCGCCCGTAATATGAATGAGACTTCAATTACTCTATTTGATCTGCCCTTATCACGCTAGAAAACACAAAAACAAACAAAAAAAAGAAAAAGAAAAAGAACAAAACAAAACAAAAAAAAAGGGCACAAAAAATGGGAAGACAATATATCTACAGATATCTTATAAAGTGTAAAAAAACAACAAGTTTTCTCCATCACATTTGCTTCTTGCAATTGAAATCAAAGTGAATAGTGCGAGATGCCTTATTGCCTATTAAGATAAGGATACGTCAATAGAAGTAGCCAATGCAAAAAAGTTATTTGAAAAGTGACACATAAAGGACAAAAAAATAAAATGTTCTCCTAAGAAGAAGACTAATTTTATAAAAACAATATAAAGGGGAAAGATAAATCAACGTGTCCAAAAAACAAAAAAGAAGAGAAATCTTATAAAAACACTATGAAGGGGAAATCGCAAAAAAGAAGAAGAGAAATTTTATAAGAATACTATGAAGGGGAAAGAAACTAAGGCTCAGGCTATTTGGGAACTAATTGAATAGATCAACTAACCACATATACGACAATAGTTTTGGTTATTTTTTTTTTAGGGGGGGGGGGGGGAAGAACAGTTGAAAATGCAAGAAGAACCCCAATTGCTCAAATAGCCCATCAGAATTGCCGCATGATGGGTTAGCTGAAACCAACACAACATTATTCTAAACTCCCAAACATCATCATATTTGTAAATCAAGCCACAGTTGAATGCCCAATTTTATAGCTGCAAATTCTGTTGCGTGTATACTAAGGGGACGAATCTAGGAATAGAAACGTTCCTTAGACAAGCCATCAGAACTACGATACTATATAATGGGCTAACTAATTAGTCCATGGCATAAATTCATTATATAGTTGCAAATCTTGTTGCTTGTGCTGAAGAAACGAAACTTTAGGAAAGCATCATTCCTCAGTTAAACCTTCAGGATTGCCATACTACATAATAAAAAACATGAAATTCATAGAATTCAGCCTAACTTAAAAGAAGAGAAATACAAACACAGTAAAACAAGATCACTTTAAGAGAAAAACCGCCGTTTTGGAACCCAAGCCACTGTTAGGATTATGCCCTAGAGCCAATCATAGAGATGATTGTTTAGGGATTAGGAATAATCATTTGATTTCATTTATGTATGTCACATTTATTATTGATTTAATAAAAGGGCTTATTCTATTATGTTTATATGCATCATTTATATTTACATAATATGTCCATGGAGTTAGAGTTGAGAATATGGAATTACAAAGAGTTGTAATTTTGAGACTATAGATATATCTCTGTACTAAACTCCTTAAGCATTCCTAGTTGAAGGTTCACTATGATGGACAGTAATGAACCATAGGACTAGCACTTGCTAGGTTGACTCTATAGGAGGATAGCTAGTCTCAAGCTATTTGTGTGGAGACACTACAACCAACAAGTGGGTGCCTATTATAAGAATAGGTACACTGAATGTGACCAAAGATATGAGATAAACTGAATGGAGTTTTATCCTGCCTGTCAATCAGTTTCTCATTGTTATAGTGGTACAAGTAATCCTTAGACCTGAGACACCATAGTTGTCTTATGCATGTAGCTTTAGAAGTTTGATAACACTAAGTGCAGATCCTATTCAGGGGTCTGCAAAGGTGTTCATTGGCCCTACTGCTATGTGTATGAAGGCATGTGAGTGATCAACAAGGGATCCATCACTCTCAGGAAAAAGAGAGAGAATGTCTCATATAGCATTCATAATATAACTCATTAAATCCATGGCCATGGTAGGATGAATGTGGAAAAGAGTTTCCATGAGTTCATCAATGAGTTGACATCTATAAATGAGTATAAAGTAATTGAACTAGGGACTTGACAGACTTCCATGTCCTATTAGTTCAATTGGAGACATTGTGTTGAAGGAAGGATGCAATTGTAACCTATAAACTATAACAGAAGGGTTCTTTGTAAATGGCTATTCACCTCATTAAGGACCACACCATGAGCCATATGCTAGGTGTTACTCATGGTTAGTAGAAGCCCTAATTGATATAAGTGAGTTATAATCAATTAGGGAATCGGAACGAGTTCCAATTAGACCCTAAATGGAAAGAGTTCCATTGTGCACACCTCGTGCTATTCCTACTACTTAATGATGTGAACCCAATGGGTCACACACTGATCATGCAAGAAGGGCTTTAAAGTCTATGAGAGAAAGGGTTTTAGTGAATAAAGAATAGTTCTTTATAGGCCTATTTGTATTTGATACAAATAATAGGGGTTGATGTGCAATTAAGTGTAATTACACATAACCCTATTAGGGTTTCTTCCCCATGGCCAGCCTCCTTTAGTGGGCTGCCTATATAAGTCACACTTATGTGTGACATGGCATAATAGGCTTGCACAATAAACCCTAGCCGTCCAGCCCCTTGGAGGCTCTCTTCTCTCTCTCTCTCTTCTCCACCTCTAGCAACAACAAGGAAGAAGAAAGAAAAGGCTTGAAGCTCTAGCTAGGTGTGGATACCGTTGGAGGCAGCACACTTGGGCTGCTCATTGACCGCTGTCCGGAATCAAAGCTTGGAGCAAAAAGGAGAAGACAAAAATTCTGTAAGTGTTCTAACCCTCTTTGTAGTTAGGGTTTGATTTTGTGTTATGCATAGTTAGATTCATGGGATTGGGAATCGCAGGAAAAATTTTTATATTCCGCACTTCGATTTTTCCCTCTTGTATGATTCCCAACAGCCACTGCCAAAACGACGCCGTTTTCCTTTGCTAGTGTGGCCCCCACACGAACCTAGCACCGTTTTCTTTACAAAATATTGCATTTTAATGAACAGTAGATTGGCCGAACGAAAGATGAACAATAAAGGGCCTTAGTACCTGTTAGGATATGTTTATAGATATGGCTATAGATAAGAACAGTAGAGGAGCCTATTCTTTTATAGACCATAAACATATTAAATATTAAATAAAAAATAATCACATTAACATCTAACCCATGTGGAAGCTAAAACAAGAATTAAGGAGAATAACAATCAATAAATTGCAATTATGACGATAGAAAATGGAAAAAACATGACAACATGTAACTCGCAAATTTCACAAGCAAATACATTTTAAAAAACTAAAATCCTTCTCATTCAAGCTAAGTATTAATGAATCTGTAATTGTATTGTCTTTCCTTTTTTTCTTTTTTTTTTTAATAGAATTTTGTTTTTGTTTTTTTTAATTTTTATTTTTAATGTGAGAGATATAGAGACCGCCGGGTTACAGGTTAGGAATAAAAAGGCAAGTCCTGATGATGGTAGCCATACAAAAATGTCATATAATTTTCAAATTTAATGAGAGGAAGCAGAGCAAGATTTAGTAACATGGATGAAACAATTTACAAATCTTTGAAGTTTTTGCATCCAAACTTGTAGACATTTTGCAAAATTGATGTGATAGTCGAGTCTACCAATTGAAATTTGGGAGGGGAAAAAAGAAGTTTTGAGCTTATCTCATTTGATCAAATCTATTTACTCAAAGGATGTGGTAATTGCGTAAACCAATTTAAAACACATTGGAAAATATTTGTTCATAATGGATTGAGTGACAACCAATTAAAAACTCCATTTGTTTTTGAAAAAAATTATAATGGACCAATATGGTTCATGGATCATCAGTTGGCATCAAAATGGGAATTTGGAAGGATGAAAATATCAGATTGACTTCAAACTTGCAAAGAAAGAATTTATTAAGAACTCAGATTACATCGGGAATTTTTCAAAATTGAAGTGAAACACCCAAAATATGGACCTAGGAAAAAAGAAAAACAAAAAGCAAAATTTTGATTAGCACCCAACAAATGTGAAATTCTGGTTTTACCAAGCTTATAATACCTAGAAGAGGGGTTGAATAGGTATTTTAATTTATTTTACCCAATTTTTGTTCAATCACTTCAAATCCTAAAGGCTATCAATCAATCACACATAAATCAAACCATAAAGCAATAAAAATATCATAAGAGAATTTTTACATGGAAAACCCTAAATGGGAAAAACCACGGGACTTCGTCCAGTTAAAGCTAATCCATTATGAAATCAACGAGTAAAAGACATACTTACAGACCACACAAGGACTTATGTAGTTGTCTTCACTCCCACAACCACACACACGATCGATCTCTATTGTCACGGCTTTGGTCGCAACCAACCTCTTTCACAGCGATGCCTTCAATCATGAACTCACAAGTGTGATCACCGTTACAATGGTCTCACAAACACTTAAGGTTGTGAATGGTGTGTGGTTTGATAATCTTTAGAGCATATTAGTAAAAACCTAGGTTAAAGTGCTCTGGAGAGTGTTTAAAAAGATGAACAATGAAAACCCTAACAGAAAGAGGCTTGCTTAACCCTCTCAATGAAAACAAACCCTATTTGTAAAGTTTTAGAAACCCTAAGTGACTGGGACAAGTTTTAGGATCAAATAGGAAGGTTTTAAAAAGATTGAAAACTGATTTTTACGAACCTCGATTAATCAACCATCAATCCTAATCGATCGGGAAAAATAGTAGCAAAATAGCATTTCCAAGAGGCCTCTGATCAATCAGAGGTGTGCCAAAAATGACGGTTTTGAAAATATTTAACGAAAATATCTCCAATTGATTGGCCATCAACCCTAATCGATTGGGAGTGTCACCAAAACCTCAAAAACCACTATTCCTTTGATGAAAACATTAAAAATGATTTTCAATGAATTAAACACCTATGAAATGGGCAACCATGGTCACTTACCTTCCTAGTGAATGAGTGTGAGCTGCATACGTTTGAGCACTTGTTCTTTAATGCACTTTGAAGCTTTACACATCTTCAATCAACCCAAGACTTAACTATACTTTGGCACGGAATATGACAACATCAGAAACATGGACTTTACAATATCCCCCTTCGGCAATTCCGTAACAAAAGCAAGCTAAATCTCGGCATGAGATATAAGATCTATTCCCAAACCATAAAACTGAACGAGTCCCAAACTCAAGTGAGAATTACAACTCGACAAAGAAATATTACATGGAAAGAACCAAAAACAATACTAACTCTCACACTCAACCTACCAACCTGTGATATGTAAACAAGAACAAACAATATCCAAGTATAATATCACAAAAATAGAAACGAACAAGCTTAAGATATGCAATACAAAATCAAAGATATTCTCCCCCAAGTATACAAACTCAAAGATATTATCCGCCTTTTTGTCATGAATTAACAAAGGAAGAAACTCATATAAAATAATGAAACCACATCAGAGGGAAATCATAGAATTGCAAGAAGAACCATGTGACTTCATTAAGTAAGCTTAAGAATATCATATATGAGAGATGAAAACATCAAAGTAACACTAAGAGTCCTAAACTAGGATCCAGTCTCAACACCACCAGCATCAACATCCTCACATCAAGAGACAAAAAAATATGTACTCAAGATGAGGGTACAAGAGATAACAACTCACATTCACTCAAACAAACACTCTTAACTCCTCTTCAAATAATGCACAAAAATAAACAAAAATAAATATAAATAAACAAAACATGCGCATTTGACAATAGAATGACATGTTAGAGTGTTCCATAAATATAGAAAAATAATTAAAATTGAGACACTATTCCACAATAAAGAAGCACATGAATCATCAAAACTATAATAGCAAATTATCAATAAAGTCTTTCACACTTATGCATGATTAGAAAAGTTATTAAAGAAAGTTCACATGCTAAGTGTATGATGCACTAACAATGCCAATAGGGTCGATTGGCAAAACTACTCATGCTAACCAAAGTCTAAAATTTCCAAAGAAATAAAGAAAAAGAATTCAAACCATGTTAGAATCGAAAAGATTGCTTTCAACTTTAGTAATATTTTTCTTGTTCTTTTTCTATGAACTGTGGGAATTATTTTGTAGGTATCAAGTTTTCGTACCTTTCCCATATTTTTTAATTTTTTAAACCAGCATTTTTTTTTTAAAGCTTAACGTCTCTATTTTTTGTTATTCCATTTTTTTTATCAACATGATGGCTTTCACACTTTCACATAGCCAGCCCTCTCCATAAATGACCTCACATTAGCTTCGAACAACACGAAGGTAGCCCTTTTCATGAGACATAGGGATATGTATAACAGATAAGTCATTCAAATTCTAGCATCCTAAGAAATTTTCAGACATGGATTTAACAATTCATAGAATTAGCCTAAAAAACCTAAAGTCATATGTCAGTAGTGCAGTGTAAAGTGTATAGCATGTAAATTCAGAACTACTCCACTAAGTGTGCTTAAGAGAGTGAGACTAAATATTAAATTTATCAAGTTATACATTTCCACTCAATATAACAATCCTGATGAAAATAGTCTCACAATTTTAGTGCAAATCATATATAATTAAAACACACAACTAGCTAAGAATAGCAAAGCACACAAGAAAATCTTTTTGGTTTTTTTGATTCATTTTTTTTATACCAATGAAAAAGTAAAAAAAAATAAACTCTAAAGAAAAACAAAAACACACACAAAAGCAATAGATCCTAAATACTTCATAACTCTAGGAACAACATGAATGACATAGAGAAAAGATCACACCTAGAGCACTATGGATAGTTTAAGGTCTTTACGGACCATAGGTAGTTTAATGTCGTTTCGGACAAAAAACCAACTCAACTAGAACATAGCACATTGCCTTTACCCTTATCCTTTTGTACAATACTAACAAGTGGGGTAAGATATTTAGAATCCTTTTTCTTCACCCATTCTTTCCTAGCAATGAATTTCTCTATAAGAATGCTCACAATATGTAAAGAGTCTCTCATAGGATCACAAGAAAAAGTGCCTAATCCTTTATGGGCAATTTGTCTTAAATCAGTAACCTCTTGACATAACTTCCTAAGACAATCACCCATATTGTCCCAACTCAAGATAGAATTTTGTAAAAGCCCTAGAAGAACTATTCCTAAGATAAAAACAATTAGGATGAATGTGACCACCCTTACCACAATGGTGACACACAGGAAGACTCCTAATAGAGGATCTATTCCAAACATAAGGAATATCATATCCATTAGGCCTCTTCACTTGCCTATGGGAGTCACTATTTACCTTCTTTGGTGGACTCTTCCTAGGTAACTCTTGATTTTTCTTTAGGATTGGGCATCTAGGTCTAATATATCCTTTTAAACCATAATGGACACAAGTAGGGACTTACTTTGAAGGCATAATAGGTGGAGGAATAATAGACTAAATAACTTGAGACTCTTGAGCCTTGACAAACATGGTTTTAGATGAACTAGGAGTAACCCTATCACTAACAAAACCTAAACCACGCCTATCACTAGAACTCTGTCCTACACCTAACAACTTGTCTAAGGTCTATTTACCTTTTGACATTTTCTCAAGATCTCCTATCTTAGTCTTCAAGTCTTTTTCAATATTTACTACTCTTAGCTCAAGACTCTTCTTAGACTTAGACAACTCAAATTTCTCCTTTTCAAGTCAAACTACCTCATTAGCAAGAAGTGCTTTCTGAGTGCTCAACTGATTCTCATGACCCTTAGATTCAGACAATTCCACCTTTAGAGTCTCTATCTCTTTCTCAAAAGTTTTAGCCTTAATGTATAAAGATTTATTAGATTTTTTGGTTTTTAGACACTATTTAAACAACTTATTATAAGCTAATTAAAGGTCTTCTTCTTCTTTATCAGATTCAATCATATTTTTAGAATTTTCAGAATTAATCTCATCTTTTTCAAACTCCCCTTGACTCTCAAAATGAATAACACTTGATGAAATTTTACGATTAACCTGGTGAATGGAAGTAAAGGCCATGAAATTGGAGTTATCCTCTTCTCTTTGAGAGGAATTCTTAAACTCAGACTCAATCTCACTGTCACTCAAAGTAGCATTATACCCCTTTCCATTTTTCTGACCACTACTTTGTTTCTTCTTATTATTAGCACATTCAGGAGCAATATGACCGAAACCATGACATTCATAACATTAAATTTTCTCTCTCTCATCATTTATATCATTTAGTCTCTCCCCTTGAGTTCTAGACTGAGATCTAGACCTATTTATATCCGTCCTATCCTTATTGGAACTAGAACCACTACCTTTACTAGAGTTAGATCCATTGTTCCTATTAGAGCTAGCACCATTACTATTTCTAGAATTAGAAACACTATCTCTAGGATTTCTGAAAAATTTCTTAAACTTTTTATCAAAGTAGGCAATGTCCTCCTTAGAAATATCAAATTCAGAGTTAGTCATAGAATCATGCCTGCTAGACTTCTCACTTACAGTACTCAAGACAATTCCTGTATTCTTAGACTCTTTTTTAGGCTTGATGATGTAGGACAAGTCACCTTTACTTATCGCCTTGGCCATTGGCCATTGCTGGATCATCAAAAGTCTTCACAAAGCCAAGCAAATCTAGATGGCACCTAACTAGAAAGCAGAGGGCACTTAACTAGAAAGCAGAGGACATCTAACTAGATATAATTTGTCGGACATGCCAAATCTAGTTAGTTTCTTAACTAGATTTGCTTAATTTTCCCCGAGTGTTTATTTTGTTTATTCCTTTCCTATTTTATTGCTTTCCTAAGTTTAGTAGAATTCCTTTTCCTAGTTTAGTAGACTTTCTTTTCCTAGTTTACTTAGAGTTCAAGTATTAGTCTCTTTAAATAGGTTTGTAGCCCTATGGGCAAGGATAACCTTTTTATCAATAATATTTCTTTGAGAGTTTTCTTTGTGGTTTTTGTTACTTCTCGTGGATTTGAGTTCTTTCTCGTGGATTCGAGAACCTAGGCTATTAACATTTGTCATAGTCATATCATTCTAGTTTTCCACTGCGTCACTTGAAAAACTTCATCTCATAATTCTGAATTTCACCAACTAAGTCTTCTTTTTTCATTGTATCAAGATTTCTATTATCTTCAATGGAAGTGATCTTAGGAAGAAACCTAATAGGCAAAGATGTAAAGATTTTCCTATTGATTGTAGCATCAGACATAACATCACTTAAGGAAAACCTAGAATTGACAATATCACTCAATCTAGCATTAAATTTATCAAACAGTTCATCTTCTTTCATAGTCTCTTGTTTATACAATGCAGTAAGCATTTGAATTTTAGTGTTTCTCACAGATAATGTTCCTTCTTGAGTTTTTTCAAGAATATTCCAAGCATCTTTTGCTAACTTACAATGGGCTACTCTTCGAAATTTATCTCGAGATATCCCACTAAAAATAGCATTGATACCTTTAGAATTCCATTTAAGGTCTTCATAGTCTTCTTTGGTCCATTTATCCTTAGGTTTGTTAATGGAATTACCTTCCACTTCCACCTTGGGTGGAGTGTATCCATCAATTACAGCATGCCACACTCTCTCATCAATAGATTTGAGATAGGCTCTCATGAAAGCTTTCCAGTACCCATAATCCTTACCATTAAAATATGGTATTAAAGGTTTGATAAGCTCCATTCTATTGGAATCGAATGTAAAGATCAACACTCAGGCTGTTAAACCTTAAGAGTGAACCTACTCTCTGATACCAATTGAAATTCTGGTTTTACCAAGCTTGTAATACCTAGAAGGGGGGTTGAATAGGTATTTTAATTTATTTTACCCAACTTTTATTCAATCACTTCAAACCCTAAAGGCTATCAATCAATCACACATAAATCAAACCATAAAGTAGTAAAAATATCACAAGAGAATTTTTACGTAGAAAATCTTAGATGGAAAAACAACGGGACCTTGTCTAGTTGAAGCTAATCCACTATGAAATCAACGAGTACAAGACACACTTACAGACTACACAAGGACTCATGCAGTTATCTTCACTCCCACGGCCACACATGATCGATCTTCGTTGTCACGACTTTGGTCGCAACCAACCTTTTTCACAGTGATGCTTTCAATCACGAACTCGCAAGCTCAATCACCTCACAATGGTCTCACAAGCACTTAAAGTTGTGAATAGTGTGTGGTTTGATAATCTCTAGAGCATATCAGTGAAAACCTAGGTTAAAGTGCTCTAGAGAGTGTTTAAAAAGATGAACAATGAAAACCCTAATAGGGAGAGGCTTGCTTAACCCTCTCAATAAAAACAAACCCTATTTATAAAGTCTAAGAAACCCCAAGTGACTGGGACATGTTTTAGGATCAAATAGGAAGGTTTTAAAAACTTAAAAACTGATTTTTACAAACCCCAATCAATTAGCCATCAATCCCGATCGATCAGGAAAAACAGTAGCAAAATAGCATTTCTAAGTGGCCTCCAATTGATCAGCCCTCAACCCCGATCGATCGGAGGTGTGCCAGAAATGACAGTTTTGAAAATATTTAACGAAAATATCTCCAATCGATTGGCCATCAACCCTAATCGATTGGGAGTTGTCACTACCCCAAAAAAGAATGGGATGTTTTCCCTTCCTAAGTTTGGGACGACCCCGGGGCATCCGTTTCTGGTGGGTGGTGTTGAGTTTATTTCAAGGGCGCCTTGACTGTCCTAAGCATGCGAGCATATCTAGAATTATTAGGGCTATGGAGTTGCCACCAATTAGGGGGTTTGAGGATGTGACTGGGCATCCTATGGTGGATTAGAAAGTGGGGTCATTTGAGATCCCAAAATAAGTCCATCTGAGGTCTTATCATCAAACGGGTCCATTTGAGGTCCATTTGGAAATTGATTGACTCCTAGTGGTCTGTGAGACTAAAGATTGAGGGTAAGGGGGTTTGGTTACGAGTGGGGAAGATATGAGGCACCCCACATTGCCTGTTGGAATCCAACGGTTCCCGATTTCAATGATGTTTCTGATTAAAATCCCATTTGATATTGTTGATTTCCTATACGAATGATTTGACACGGAATACCCTTTTGAAGGGTGGTGAATTTGTTTTTTGAAAAGAGATCCTTAAGGGCATTAGAATAAAGTTTTTGGAAAGTGTTGATGTTTGAAAAAGTATGCCTTAAGGTGTTTGTAAATGAGATTTGTTCGAAAGGACCACAAATTCACCTTCCTTCGCTTGGGTATCTTAAGTCAAATTGATTAACTCTAAAATGCCCTTATCTTGCAGTGGTAAAAATCAATCCTTTATGAAAGGTTGGAAATGGAAATGATGTGAGTCCATTTTAAAGAAATAATATCAAGTGCGAACCTCTTTGGGATCCTGAGAAAGCTCGAGACTTTTGAAGTCGAGGAATGGGTAAAGAAAAAGGATGCTTTTTGAAAGCTAATGAAATGAAGAGGATGTTCTCTTTTGAAGGAAAAAGATTGGCTTTTGAAGACAGGGGTTCCTTTTGAAGGCAGAAAATGTATTTGGTTTGAGGTAAGAACACTTTTGAAGTGTAAAGAAATCTAGTTTAAATAAAGTGAAAGTGAATCTTTATAATTCTCAATCCGTACTAGAAAGGGAATCCTGCATGGAATGTTGGTGTTGGAAAATTGATTTGATTAAGATAATGCTTTTTAGAAAGAGGGCACGTGCCTTTTTTTTTTAATGAAAAGAATTTGTTCGAGTCATTTTTAGAATAAACTCGTCAATTGAAAACAATACGCGTGTCAACAACTTGCTTGTTGGCAAGTGGTCCTTTTTGAATCAAAAATCCTTATTTGATAAAGATGGTACTGTTGTCAAAAATGATTGGTGGGAAAAAGGTTCCACATAGGTATGGATCTTTTAACAAGGATTCGGGATATAAAGAATCACTTTCAACTTTAGAAGACCTTGTGAAAAAAAGTACTTAGAGCTCTTGGAGCTTAACAATGGTTTTCGGAGGAGTTTCATCCAAACTTAGTGCGCACTTGAATTAATTGAATGAAAGTGTAATCAACTAAATCTCCTAAGGATTGAGATTTTACTACGTGACATAGGGACACGCAAGAGTTCCTGAACTCGGGGTGAGGTGATTTATTAGAATCTGGTGGGTCAATTGATTAAGTCCATTTGATGGCGATAAGCTATTATGCTATGGACGAGTTTTTAAGCATTTGATGCGGTAAACCATCCATAGCATGATAGATTAGCTCAAATCTTTAGTTGAACTTTATTCACATAGGAATGGAATTGAAATATCAACATAGCATAAAACTTTAAGATAAGCACATTGAAAATGTCAAAAGATGTATATAAACATAATCGACCTTGGCAAGGTTTGGAATTCATGAATGCGATATTTATTACTTTGAAAAGCGCAAGTATATGTACAAGAAGTAAAAAAAAGGGTCAAGTGACCACAAAATGAAAAAGTGCTCAAGTATTGGGGCAAAAGGTCGCAACAACCACAACCCGGAGGATAGCGAAAAGCCATAGCCTCTAAATAAAGCGGTAAATGAAGTAGTAAATAAACAGTTAGAATTTTTAAGAGCAAGAGTCGCAACGACCACAACCCGGAGGATTCAACCTCAGAAGTAAATAGTTAGAATTTTTAGGGGCAAGAGTCGCAACGACCATAACCCATAGGATTCAACCTCGAAAGTAAAAGAAAGAAAAAGAAGCCTACTGCGCCTCATATCATGAGCGTGCAGGGGCCATAGCCCAAGGAAACAAGAAGAGGTTAGTGTAAACAATATGCATGCATGCATGAACCTAACCTTGCCAAATTTGATTTTGTTTAAACATCCTCTCAACCTTTTGACATGCTTAAATTTCCATTTCACACATCATATATGCAAGTTCACATGCAATAAAAGAAGATGAAAATGGGTGCTAGCAACCTATTGGAATGGTTTGCAAGCATTGGGTGGTTTTAGGGTTTCCCTGCCTTTAACCCACCATACAAAGGTTGATCCCTTCACGACCCATGTTAGGAGACCTAGGTACATACTCGGGCTAAGGTAGGGAAGGTGACAATCACATATTAAGGCTGCAAGAATAACAGTAAGCTTAATAGGAAATTAAACTAAAAGCTTAGGAATGAATTTTAAAAAAAAGGGGGAAGCCCACCTAGTATAGGTGATTTCACCTTAGCTTTGAACAAGTTGGGCATGAGTGCTCCTCTCCTAAGTTAGAAATCCTTCTTTGAGATGCTCCTTTGATGATTCCAAGTGTGTTTGGAAAGTGGTGGAGTGAAATAGGGAAGGAAAGTGGGGTAACAGTGGAGTTACCAGTCAGCAGAAGTGAAATTGCCACTCAGCAGACACGAAATTGACAATCTTTCTGTAGTAAAACTGCAGCAGAATTTGTGTCTCCTTTATGCTATCCAAATGGAACTTGGATGGTCCAACCCTTGGATTTTCCTTCAAGAACAGCCCCTAAACTTGTGGGAGAGGGTTTGTGAGGGATATATGGTAGACTCTTTGTAGTGGATGAGATTTTTGGATAAAAAATGGGATGATTTGTGTATGTATATGGATGGGTGTTTCAAAGGATGATGATTTTAGGCAAAAATGGAGGATGGAAGTATGGAATTTAAGTTGGGTGTTTGTATAAGAGATAGGATGAGGGGAGTTGGCTTAGAGATTGGATTCTTTTCTTTGGATGAAATGTGGCCTATTTATAGGAAAACATGGACTTTTAGGGGTAAAATGGTCATTTGGAGGGGCATTTTGGTCACATGGGACGTGGAGGGCATTTAGGCTTTGTTTGATGAAGGAATTACCTCATTTGATGAGGGTAAAATGGTCCAAAATGGCAAAAGGGCATGCTGCCTTACCCACGCTGGCATGGCAGGCATGGGTAACGCTGGCATGGCGGGCGTGGACTCATGTCCCATCCCCCAGTTGGATTTTGGCTGCAGGGGGGTTGCAGGATACTGTAGAGCCAAAAGCAAGATCCTCCACGCTGGTTTGGCCAACGTGGGCACACTTATCCTACATTTGTGATGATTTCTCATCATCACACATGGGAACTTGTGTTCTAGGGCAGTGTGCCCTTCTAGAAGGTGTGGGGCCACTGTGGTGGGCCTATGGTGGTGGTCTGCCCTACTATGGGGCTGTACGATCTCGTGATCGTGCTCGATCGATGATCAGGTGAAATCTGACCATTGATCTTGAATGGGGATTGAAACTTTGGGTCCCTAAACTTGGTTTAGGACCAAAGAGTGGAGTGTGCACTCTCTAGGGTGGGATTGAATGGCCCAGATGTGAGTATGATGCTCGTAGGGCTCCGTAATTAGGGTTTTGTTGATCATGAGCTGAATGAGGCCCGATTTTTGATCAAATGGTCCTGTATTGATCTTGAGGGGTTGAATTGAAGATCTAACGGTCGATTTGACCATTGGATGAGAAATTGTGAGGAATTGAACCACCTAAAGTTGCATTAGGGGTTCGGTTTTGGGCGATTTGGGGATTAGAGGGCTCGTGCCTTCTGATTCCCAATCGAGCGGTCCTAGACCGCTCTAGGGATGTTGAATTGAAGATCCTACATTTGAATTGACATCGGATCGAAGATTGTTAGGACTGACCACCCAATACTGGATTAGGGGTTCGATTTGGGGTGAATTGGGGATCGGAGGGCTTGTGCCTTCTGATTTCCAATCAAGTTGTCCTAGACCGCTCTAGGGATATTGGATTGAAGATCCTACGATTGAATTGGCTATCGGATCGAAAATTGTTAGGAATTGAACCACCGAGTGTTGAATTAGGGGTTCAATTTGAGGGAAATTGGGGATCGGAGGGCTTGTGCCTTCTGATTCCTAATCAAATGGTCCTAGACCACTCTAGGGATGTTGAATTGAAGATTATACTGTTGAATTGACCGTGGGATCAAAGATTGTTGGAGATTGAACCACCTAGTGCTGTGTTAGGGGTTCAATTTGGGGGAAAGTGGGGATCGGAGGGCTTGTGCCTTCTAATTCCCAATCAAATGGTCCTAGACCGCTCTAGGGATGTTGAATTGAAGATCCTACGGTTGAATTGATCGTGGGATCAAAGATTGTTGGAGATTGAACCACTTAGTACTGTGTTAGGGGTTTAATTTGGGGGAAATTGGGGATCGGAGGGCTCGTGCCTTCTGATTCCTAATCAAATGGTCCTAGACCGCTCTAGGGATGTTGAATTGAAGATCTTACGGTGAAATTGACCATGGGATCAAAGATTGTTGGAGATTGAACCACCTAATGTCGATTTAGGGGTTCGATTCGGGGTTTTTGTGTATCGTGCCCATTGCTAGCTCTTGGGCTTCAGATGCCGAGGGTTGAATCGGGGAAAGGCTTTGTCCTAGTGGGTAGGACAGGATGAATGAAGTTAGGTGCGGAGCGTGTCCGACCTAATTGTACTGTTGACGGGTTAATCGATTTTGTCCGGAGGCGGCCTGGCAAAATTTGGGTATCTACAAGAGTGTCACCAAAACCTCAAAAACCACTCTTCCTTTAATAAAAACATTAAAAATGATTTTCAATGAGTTAAACACCTATGAAATGGGCAACTATGGTCACTTACCTTCCTAGAGAATGAGTATGAGCCGCATAGCTTTGAGCACTTGTTCTTTAATGCAGCTTTAAAGCTTCACACATTTTCAATCAACCCAAGACTCAACCATACTTTGGCACGGAATATGACAACATCAAAAACATGGACTTTACAAAATGGTGTTCTTATTTTGCAGGAAAATTAGATAGAGAGAATAATAGATGGAGAAGATCAGAGTAGCTTGGCCACTCTAAAAGCTTTGAAACCAACATACAAATATTCTTCAATCCTTCACATTATGTATGTATATTTTTTTTTAAGGAAATGCAGAGAATAAAAGAAGAATGAAAAAAGTAATAATAATGTAGAAGCCTTACATTTTAGAACCCACAACTACTGTCTAAGAAAATTAATATAATTGGACAAAATTACTATGCTTGTAATTTCTAACCATCTGTAGTAATGAATGTCAAAAGATTGAGATTTCAATCTTGAATGTCTAAATATTGAGATCTAAATTCTACAAAAGGTCAACCAAATCAAAAAGCAAAGATCATTTGTCATACATGTCATAATACCCAAGCAATAGAACTTTGTGCTCACCTAAATATCTGCCTATTCTAGGGTCCTAAGAAAGGATTTGATTTGAACTAACACCATTTTGAAATATAACTCATCAAGTTTTATACGGAAAAGGAAAATAGCAAAGCCAAAAACTCAGCAGAACAAAAACGAAGCAAGTAGGAACAAATAAATTGACAAAATAACCATGGAAACAACCATAAATCAAAGCAGATACAAACAAATAAATCAAGATCTAGAGCAAAACGTATAACCATTTAGTCACAAAAATACTCAGGAGAACAAAAGCAAAGCAAGTAAGAAGAAATAAATCGGGATCTAAAATAGTTTTGGTAGTAGATTAATGTGTTGACTGTCAGATATGTTGGCAACTGAAATTATGAAAATAGTTTTGTATTTGGCTTTTCATCAATATTTTATTTCTTATTTATTTTAAAATATGAAAATGTATTTGTAATTGTACGTATTTTCCATAAGAAATTAATTGTCTTTTCTTTTCTATTTTTAATTATATTATTTACTATGTTTATTTAGCTCACCCACAAATCTCTAATTGTGTTGTCTTTTGTTTTTCTTTTTATTTTTTTAAATTATTATTTAGTATATTTATTTAGCCCATCCATAATATGAGTGAGACTTCAATTACTCTATTTGACATTGTCATTGTTCCCCCAATCTACTTTAGACTGTAGTAACATTACGTCCACCCTAAAAATAGACATAGCAATAATACATGAATCTCCTAATCTCCCGCAATCAACAGATAACAGAATCAACACAACACATATAAACCACACTAAAAGATTGCTGAGAATTTCAATTGGTTTTAGGAACCATGACAATAAAAGACCATGTTGAAATTTATTTGAATGAAAGAAAGAAACCTAGAGTTTCAAATGGTTTCTAGAACCACAATAAGAAAAGATCGTGTTGAAATTTATTTGAATAAAAGAAAGAAACTGAAGACAATTTTTAAGACATTGGCTTTCACGACTGTCTCAAAACTTATTTATAAACTTCCATCCAAAACCTTCAATATATATATCCTTTACTAATAAGAATTCATAAAAGATTATACTGATAAGAATCGGATGTCACAGCAATATATATATATATATATATATATATATATATATATATATAAATTTTTCTTAGATTGCAACTCCACATCATAATGAGATTACTATTCAAACTATGGAGACACATTTGTTACGGTGGACTCTTGAAAAGTTGAGCACGATTTGATAATGCAAAAATTCTAATGAGGTAAAGGACTCATGGGTTCGACTTCATGAAAGTATATACAAGATATGCACTGTGAAAAGAAAATTTGTTTCTAAGAATCTTTGTGTTTGGATTGCAAACATGGTGGAATTCAACTTATCTTATGTTTATTTATTTATTTATTTTATTTTATTTTTTATTTTTATAACAAACAACTTATCTTATGCTAAACACCACAGGAAGAGCAACTTTCAAGTTTTAATTTTCAAAATAAAGTAGGGTCATTGAGTAATGAAGATTGATTGAAAATAAAATTTGTACAAATCTCTCAGAACCTGTTTACATAGTCACAAATCAGATATCTGAATCCAAATGTATTACTTTTGACTCATTCTTTCATGAGGTGTATTTTTTTTTTTGTATTTTTTTTTTTTTTTTTTTTGCTGTTATGACAATAAAAATGAATGATGATTGAAAATTTTGAAAAATATTGTAACATTGACAAACAGAATGTCATATTGATTATTGTTGTAGGTTTAGATCCTAGTGATAACTTGAAGTACAAGTTGTGAGCCCAACCCGACAATCCACTCAACCCAACCAAGTTGCACCCATAGGCATTCAAACCCTCCAATCCATCCTTTTTTTTTTTTTTTTTTTTTGACAAGCCAATCCATCCCATCGTTTAATCAATACTACCTATAAAAGGCTTAGAAAAACTTTTGATTGACCAATATACCCTTATTTTAAATTTTAAATACATAACTACCCTTCTACACGATACATTGATAGGAAATAGAAAATAAGAATAAAATACATAAATAGGAAATCAAAGAGGAAATAGGAATAAAACACATAAATAGGAAATCAAAGTAAACTATAATTTGTAAAACCCTAAACCCTAACATATATAACACTGCAACCATATATTACGTTTCCTTCTTCATACATTTCTCTCTTCTACCCATTCATCTATACGTATTACGTTTCTCCCTCTTCATACGTCTCTTTGTTGCCCCTAAAGATTGTACGTTCATCTATCTCTCATTTCAATTGGAGAATCAAACTCGCATCAAGGTATAATTTTCTTTATATATTTTATCTATTCTAAATCTTTATATGCTCAGTTTCTCTCTGATTTTTTCTTAGATATTCAAAATTCCTCAATAAGAGGTATCATTATTATACCCATTCATGTTGTGGCTTTTTATCTTCTGAATGGACTAATTGTAAATGCATGTTGATTTTGTTTTAGGTTGTTGGGTGATTGCTTCTAGGTTTTGTGGTTCTTAAATCTAGGGTTCTTTATCAAGAAGGGGTAAAATATTTTATTTGAAGACAATATCTTTATATTGTTTATCTCCTTGCCATCTTTGGTGACTATAATATATATCAAATGAATCATATGAACATCTAAATTTTACTCGGTAATTTTCTACTTTATAAATATTTTCAGTTTCACCAATTCACAGCCAAGGTTACTTTTCATTACCTCCTTTTAATTTAATTAGTAGAAAATCATTGAAAAATAATGCAAAAATGTTGATACTACTTATAAATCACAATTGAGGTATTATTATTATTATTATGATGTCCTTTATGGTAGACTAAAGTCTAAACATAATAATGTGGGTTAATTCAATTTTTGTAAAAAGATATAGTTAATATAATTATACAATTCTTCTAAAAAATGACCTTTCATTACATAACTTCATCTCTAACTAATTGATAATAGCTTGAGAGCATTAAGAGATTGCAGTATAATTTCCTTTGGATTCCTTTGAATTGGATGTGCGATAGGGATTAAAATAGTGGGCTGGGAATCAATCATACTAGGATGTGGATTCTTAAAGACATGAGTGATATGGGTGGGCCTATGCAGTGTATCAATGCGGGAGCAAATAGGGTTTAGAAAAGGTTATTGGGTTTACCATACTACAATTTCTCTTGAATTGCTTATTCACATGGAGTAGATGGAGAACACTTGTTATGTGATATGTCTTTAAAAATATAGATCAAACTTCAATAGAATTTAAACATCTATTCAAAGCTACTGCAAATTCATTTCCGAAGTTCTAGAACAATGTTGAGACTACTAATTCATTATCTAGAATGAGGCCATTAAAAAAAAAAAAAAAATGGCCATCAACATTACCAATTGAGTAATGGTATATGATACTTTTGGCCTGTTTGGTACCACTGTATCTTCTAGTAAAGTGCTTTGTCTAAAAGATCTATATGAAAAAGATGTTGTTATAAAGAGGTTTGTTAGTGTTTGGTTGCTAGATATTTAGAAGAGCTTCTAATATAAGAAGAGCTTTTTGTCTGTTTGGTGACAATATATGTAATAGCACTTCTAACCCAGAATTTGACTATAATAACCTCACTATAGAAGTTATCTCTCTATTTGGTACCCATTCTTTAAGTTTGGAGTAAAATAAATTTTAAATGTTTATTGAAATTATTTTACAATCATTACAATAACATAGAGATTGAAAAAAATAATTTGCTAGAAGAACATATAACAATTTGTATTAACTATTATTATTGTTTTTTACTAGAGAGATCCTATATTCATATAACTATTTCTCTTAATTATTTACTAAAGAGATCTATCCTACCTTTTGTTTTTGATAAAAGTGCCTGCTCTAATATGAATCTAGGATTCAAGAAAATGAACAATTACCTACGGATGAATATCATGCATGGGTACAATTGTTATTTCAAAATATTAATAAGGGTAATGTAGTCCAATCATAAAAGATTCATTTAATGTAAAACCTCTTCCCGAGTAGAGATTGTCTCCTCTTCTCATAAAAGCACCCACACCTCAACTTTAGCGGGAAGAGCTTTATGCTCTTTTTTGTCTTAAAGTCAACGCAACTTATAAGGAATGCCAAACACTTGCAAACACACTTTTATGGACACAAAAGCTCTTTTGGGCCACCGCACCGTAGTGCCAAACGGGCACTTTGTTATGTCGTTGACAAAAATTTGGAAGAGAGTAATTAGAAATCAAATTTGAATTACAATAATAAAAACAAAAACTTCCATTAACTCTAAGCGAGCATAAAAATAAAAATAAAAAGTGAAAAAAAAATTAATTCAATTTAATTAAATGCTTTGATAGGCAACTTAAGCTTAATAATTGTATACCAACTTATGGCTTAGGATTTAGTTTGGATCAATTTCATGCAACCAATTATTTAATAGAATATATGAGGTTCTCTTCATCAAAAGAATAAAAAGAAAAAAAGAGGCACTTCTTATTTATCTATTTTTTCCCATTAAAGTTGAGCCAAGTAATATATATATACTGTAATGTACAATTTACCTATTTTTCATGAGCATATAACTAAAATGGAATCACGTGCAACGCGTGTGTGCGCCAACTAGTCTCTATAAATTCAGCTTTGGATTTAGATTCAATGCCAAAGGTCTGTTTATTTCATTGTTTCAACTTCTCTTTGTGAGTTTTAATTTTTGCACAAATCTAAAGCCCTCCTAACTTAAAAGATACTGTATTATTGCAACAAAGACAAACATGCTTATTTGAAAGCATTGTGACTAAGCCACATGTTTTTGAATTTGAAATTTGAAACAAAAAAGAATAGGACCTACTTGATGGGATTGGACTCCAACATGGGCAAAGCTACACAAGGGTGTGGTGGGGCAATCGCCACACCAGAATTTTTTTTTTTTTTTTTCAATCTCAAAGTTTTTTGAAGTACTATATTTGTTACTCATAATTTTTTATGCCTTATATTATTCTATCTCAATCCTCTCGTTTTTTATTTTTTTTTCTCCATATAAACCTCTAATCCCTGGCTGCAAATCTCTTATTCTCATTTTTTTTTTCATTGGAATATAAATATTTGTAATTTTTTTAATCCAAAATAACAAGACAAGATCACAAGAGAAAATTTTTGAATTAAAGCTTCTTCCATTTTTTAAATTAGGATAGAGTACTAACAATCAACCAAACTTTCCCCTATCTGAACGAAATTCCTTGCTTCGCCCCTAGACTCCAAGTTAGGAAACGTTCAAATGCTGGCCTAGCTAGAGTTCTCTAATGTCACTTAAAAAGAACTGCCATATAAGAAATCAACACAAACCAAAACCAACCGAACCCACATAAATGACATTAACGCCTAACCCACGAAGTTTTGTACGAAACAGGAAAACAACAAAGCCAAAAATTCAGTAGAACAAAAGCAAAGCGAATACAAACAAATAAATCAAGATCTAGAACAGAACGTATAACCATTTATAGTCACAAAAAACTCAGCAGAACAAAAACAAAGCAAGTAGGAAGAAATAAATCGGGATTTAAAACAGAATGTATAGCAAAGCCACATAAAGCACATGAACATCTAACCCACCAAGTTTTGTATGGAAAAGGAAAATAGCAAAGCCAAAAACTCAGCAGAACAAAAACGAAGCAAGTACGAACAAATAAATTGGAAAAATAACCGTAGAAACAACCATAAAATCATGGGAGAACAGCATACCTCACCACCAAAATAAGCAGGAGGAAGAACAAAGGGAAAGAAAAAAAGCAAACCAGTTTGGTTTCCAACTTTTGCATCTGAAGAACCCAACCCCAAACCAGGTACAAGAACAACGAAAGCTTCCCGACAAACCCACAGTCAGTGCACAAATCTCCGAGAAGCAATCGGATCACAGCCATCCACCACACCCCCACCATATGTACTTTTTGGTAGAGATGAGACCCCCATCCCATCTACTTTTGCTTCGGAATGAGAAATCGCATGGGATACAAACAGGTAAGACAACACCCCAGGCCCCCCCCCCCCCAAATCCCTAAGAACCAAATGATGACCCTCCAAGACTATTTTAAGAGGAAACCGGCGTTTTGGAACCCAACACACACCAAAACGACGCCGTTTTCATTCACCAATGTGGCCCCTACACGAACCCAGCGCCGTTTTTCTCATAACACACTGTGTATTCATGAACAGTTGATTGGGTGAACGAAAGATGAACAATAAAGGGTCTTACTCCCTTTTAGGATATGTTTATAGATTTAGTTAAATAATATTTGCGCACAAAATTTAATTACAAAAACTAGAATCCATGGTTTGTGGGAAAATCAGTCAAAAGTCCATCTTGAAAAAATTGTACAACCAACAGTCATAACAACTTTCTTTTATAGTCCCAAGTCCAAAAATAAACTCAAACGTTAACATTTCAATACATATTTAACTTATCTCGTTAGTTAAATACCATTTATGACCCTATTGATATGGTAAATAATCAAAGTTGAAGGTTAGATATTATGTTGGGGTTTCTTTCCAAAATACACTCCATGATTTCCATTCCAATAGATTTCCTACTATAACTAATATGGTAAAGTAATCAAGGTTTTAAAGGTTAGATATTTATGTTGGGGTTTTTTCCAAAATTCACTCCATGATTTCCATTCCAAATAACAGATTTTCTATATTTATGTTCACTAACAAATTTTTTGACTATTTCAATTTCGAATTTGGAAAGATTTATGTTCCAAATAACAGATTTCCTACTTTATATGTCTACTAACAAATATACTTCATCTATGTTGTCTTTCAAAACCGTACTCTGATCTCACATGGGTTGACATATACTTTTCCACATATGCAATGTAACAATTCTAATTGCCCTGGTAAAACATGTATACAACTATTTTAACAATCACATTTTTGAATAGGGATACGAGAAAAATTTAAGCTAGTCTAATACAATTTGTGATAGTGATTTCCATCCTCGATTATACATGTTTACAAATTGTGAATTCAACTAACAATCTAACAATTACCAAATCATGTGCAACTATTTTGAAATACATATAACTATCTCACTAAGCATACTTATTGTGAGTGCTACATCCTAGACCATGAGGCTCGGGAGTATGCTAACTAACCAACAAAGGCTAGCGCGGAAAGGAGCCGTCACCCAATTATGGTTTCGGGAAAGGAGTCGTCACCCAATTATGGTTTCGGGAACCAATTAATCCCTACATGGTTTAACTCGTCATAACTAGATATTCCAACCTTGGTTCGAAGCTAGGGTACACGATCAAAAAGATGTTAGGCACCCGACAATGCCTAGTTGGAAACACTTAAACACATGAAAACATATCATTATGGAAATAAATAAAAGGAATATACTACTATGGAAAACCTAAAAATAAATAAAAGAGAGACATACTTACCTTATGTGTGTACACATCCATACGAGGTGCGTACACATAGCTATCTGAACCTGTCTTTACAGAAAACTCAGAAAAATTGAAAATAAAATAAACATGATGAAAATAAAAAGGAAAGAGATAAAAGAACAAAACAAATAAATAATAAAACAAAGAGCAGAATGTACATAGAGGATTAATCTAACAAAACCTAGAATAGAATAATCAAACACAAAAATATCTAAAAGATATAAACCTGCATATACCACTATTGGAATGTGTATGCATTATGGATTAGTGTGTACAAACTCATCAAGAACGTGGTGAATATTTCTACAAATATGATACTGTGAATAATCCCTACTCTAATCTAATCATGTACCTAAACAATAAAGTACACAAAACTAAATATAATGAAAGAAGAACGAAAATAAAAAGCTAAATAAATCAAATCAAATCAAATTTACCAACTTGATATTTGTTAGTGGCCCCTTAGGTCTTTGGATTGAATTAAACTAATACGAATCATCCTTTTCGTCAAAATGTTATCACAACAAAGGATTCAAACTCTCTCGACTTTGAAGGGAAATAGAGAATGAAGGGGAAAGTATGAGAAAAAAAAAAGTGATTTTCGTTGCTTTGCAATAGCAAAAACTTCCCTCGAATTTTTGGGTGTGACAACATTGAAATTAGGCAATACTCATGAAATTCAAAGTTGTAGATAAGTGAAATATCTTTCTAAAGAGATCAATTTCATCAAATTCTGAGTTTGTAGTCAAAATTTATAATTAAAAAAACTCCCTCTTATTTTTTAGAAAAACTACTATTAATTTATGGCGAATTTACTTTCTAAAAATCCTATTCTCCTCTCCTCCTCAAAGGCATTAAAAGATCCTCAAAGGCATTAAAAGAGGAGTTTGGATTTGCTGCTGTACTAAAATAACATAGCATGGTGCTATGCCCATCTCAGATCGTGACACGTGACAAAGAACATCCAAAGGCTGAGGACAAAGGAGCCTGACAAATACCCAAAAACGCAATCTAACGACGTTAGACTGCTTGTGTGTCTCTCTCTAAGTTCATTGCGATTACCAATGTTTGACGGATTCAAGATCGTCGGTGAATCTAACCGGAAACCCAAAGGCCCATTTTTGCTGAACAGTTTTGATGGATTTGGTCGGTGATATCGTTGGCGTCATGCTCTGAAAAGGGTTCCCACCCATATTTGACAGTTCAAGATCCGTGGATTGATGTCGGCCTGAGGTTGAAGATGCCGCCATCGGAGGTTGGCCTGAGGTTGAAGATGCCGTTGTTAGAGGTTGGGACCTTGCTGAACATGGAGATTAAGATGAGGAAAAATGGGATTTTTTTTTCTTCAGAGTGGAGGTCTGCTTCGTTTTCATGGGTGTCTTTTTTTTTTCTTTTTTTTTTTTATTTTTAAAATAAAAAAGTTGGAATGTTTTGGGATTTGTTATTACCGAAAAATATTAGCGAACCAGCCTTGGGACCAAAGGCTATGGCTGGAAGACATTAACATACTTGGGTTTTTGGTGAGGGAGAAGTATCTATTTTGAGTTGGATTTAATATAGCGTGGATTGCCAATTTGCCATTTTGTGTCTATGATTTTCCAATGAAATCTATGGAGATTAACATAAGGTTTTGCTAATCTTTCTTTCGTCATATTTATTGATGGCAGCATATAATTTTTTTTTGGCAGTAGCAGTGCCCACTAACTGTTTCAGAGAAAAAAAGACTTATAAAAAAAAAAAAAAAAGTCTTTTTTAGCCAAAGGTCAGGGAAGGGTGTTACAGCAATAACACTTAATTTAGCCCGCTAAAACAACGACTTTCATCTCGTTTTTCACTTCATCCGTCCATTTACCATCTGAGCATAGCATAGAACCATGCTGTGTTTTTTCACCACAGTAGTGAATCTGAACTCTTAAAAGAGTATTTAGGTAGGAAAATTAGGATTTTACCTTTCATTTCTGATGTGGGGGAAAACTCCGGCCCAATATAATAGCGTCACGTGACTCAAGGGAGTCAACTAAGCTCCCTCACAAAGGGATATTATTAAATTAATATTTAATTAATCAATAATCCAATCCAAGAGTAAAGGGATTGATATTATCATTTATTAATCAAGTTCTACAAGAACTCCAACCTCCTAATCCGATGAGGAGAGGGACACCCATTACAAATAAAGACTCTCTCCACATATGTAAGGTATGTACAATTCATCTCCTACAATCCATGCTCATTGAATATTTTCTAACTTAAGCATCAGAGGGTTCGCTGGCAACCCTTTAGTTGCTTGAGTCTTATTTTGCAGGTACACGAGGAACACATGGATGAATTAGTACATCTTGATCGTCGGTGATTTTTTATCATCAACATTTTAGCGCCGTATATAGGAAACGAGACTAGAGGCCTAGCTCTTTCTCCCTGATTTTCCAACGGGGTTCTATACCTTTCTTCTGCCTCCACGCATTCCATTACTACACCACTTGCGAAAACCAATGCGGAACACCATCATCTGATCCCACAATTTCATATCACAGTGGTGGCTTTAACATTATAGTATCAGCCAGGGCACGAAGGCGTTGGACCATCTGTGCTACCATCGTAGAAACAGGCTTGATTAGCTATTTTTGTTGCCTGCCGACTTATCGAAGCTTACACTCTATGGCGATGCCCATCAATTGTTTAACCACGCGACTCAGTGCTTCGCCTTCACATAAATCTGAGGGAAGTGAGCATTTGAAAATTTTTTTTTGCTATTTTTGTCTCATTAGATAGTGATTAATTTATTTCCAACCTCTAGGCAGCACCACCTGCTTGGTGGAATGCTCAATCCATTTGCCATGTGAAAGTCACAGGCTCACAGCTATGCAAAAGAGAAATAAATACTCCTAAATAAATAACAGAGACAGAGAGGGGGCTGTCACCAGTCACCTTCCTTTTATATTTCCCCCCAAAAAACTAAAAAAAAACGAACTTGATCTTTTAGTTGAATTGGCTTTCAATTCTAGAGGGTAGAGACTTTGAGCCCTTGATTGCCAAAAGTTTTTACTGGGCCAATTTCTTTAGGCCTTCTTGGACATTGACAATGAAACCATGAAATAATTTATTTGATTTTGGCATCTTATAACAAGTGTTGTCATGAATCTTGCATCATGGTTGTCATCATAAATGTAGAATTGTGAGGCCATTCCAATTGGGCACTATTGCGCTTGGACGTTTTCCTACTATATGGTGAAGTGATTGTAGTTACAAGCTCTAAGCATGAAACATGCTGCATATTTTTGGACATAATACCACAATAACTGCTTCTTTGACTGCACTAGAAGAATTGGTAAATCATTTGCATGGGCGATGCCCTCATCAATGGCCATATTTGGAGTCCTTTGGATTGTCTGACTCATTATCGCAATGAATATGGACTGATAGGCCATGATCCTCTTTTATTTTTCTGCTTATTTCTAAACTTTCTGATTATTTAAATTATGCTCATGGCATTATTAGTTTGGGTTCCATCAGACCCAGCCTGGGCAGTGCCCTTGCTATATATTTTGATTTTAAAAGTGATCAACAATACAACGGCTTGATATGAGAGGCTGTTTCATTTGTCTTGATAGCCACGAACACTTCTAAATGGTTCTAGAGCTCATGAATATGCTCCCCTGCTTGGAATTAAGAGTAATATGGAAAGAATTATAGAAAACTGGTTTTGAGTATGCTAATTTTGCATTTTTGTGGTCAGCTTATTTACTCCAGCCATACCATCAGGATTAGGCCTTTTTAATTCATTTTAGCTCCTAAACTCAAGGATTTAAACACTATATAGAACCTATTCTGTAGTGACAAGTGGCTTTGTTGACGCATCCATCCATAAATGTCCAGTAACATATGGTTTTCTCAATTTATTGTGCTTCCAAAGGCTTCGAGAAAGTGAGCCTAGCCTGCTGCATGTATGCGAATTTAGTCTGGATTTGCTTTACTACCTAATCTCACCACTACATATTCATTTGATCTCTTTGTTCCAACATCTAACTTATCATTGACGAAAGTTATATGTGAGAATAAATATTTGCATTATCAGATTGCAATAAAGCTAGTAATTTTATTGCTTACTCACCATGATCTGCAAAATTTCTTGCATAGGTCTTGGACAGTACCAACACCTTCTTTTGGCACATGCAAATAGCGAATCACGGGAATTTGATTGTCTCTATATTGGCAAGCCGCTGCGGCCAATATAGCTGAACATCGCAATAATTCAGAGTTCAATTGCACTGGGAACACCTCATGTTTCAGCACTTTGGAGCAAAATTGGAGCATCTGCCATCATAAACCGTGAAGCGAAACATGGAGGCCCTCAAATTGGTTTTATGTCTTCTAAGACAATTAATTTCAGCATATTCATGGTAGCCCATGGGTTGCTCCAATTGCTACTCCGTGTACGCATTCATGCACTTATATCTCTACCTGATGCGCCATTTCTTGTGCACCTTTTGCAATCACGACTTCACGAGTGACCCCAACTGTCCATGTTGGCAATTTTAAAGCTCACTGCCAACTCATATATCCTCACCAGGCAAACTCCTTGCGTTTGTTTCGACCTCAATACCAAAATTCTGCTATCGCTAAAGGCAGTACTTAATAAAAAACAACATTCATGCGGACTACATCTCCTTCAAATGTTAGCTTCATACGCAACTATATATCGCCTCAATCCGGGTACACTCGTTCCTTCCCTATTGACTCATGATATAGATCATTGCATGATTTACATGAAAATCCATGCTTAGACTCCATAGTTGTGCACCCCCACTATGGTGTCCTCACATTGAAGTTCATATATCAATCTCCTTTGACCTTACGCCTAAACACAGATTAATAGAGCACCCACTGCCTATTGCTGGGCAAGAATTACCAAAGCCATCCAAGACGCACCTCAATCCGTTTTTTCCATTGCTGGTAGCACAGGTATAACCTCAGGTCCCACATATGAACTAAACTATGTGGCATTACACTCAAGAGGCCTATGTTAATCCATTCACCACCATCCAAATCAAGGGTGGCGGGCCATGTACCATGCCACACCACTCCGTTGGATACGACTATTGTTATAAACATTGCCTTGAAACCCACCTTTATATGCTATCTGTTATGCCCAAAAAAAAAAAAAAAATAATAATAAATAAATAAATAAATGTCAGAAACCACCAAAAGTGTTGGCTGATTGGTTACCAAGTGAACCCATGGCAATCCACGTACAACTCTAATTGTGCACATTGCCTTGACCCATTTTTACATGCTATTGGTACTACAATTATGTGAATACACAATCACAGTGATTACATTGCATTTAAGGGACTATACTAACGAGTCTCATTCACTTTGTTTTTATAAGTAAAACATTGCTTGAACGCAAGAGATTGACTAATGAACTAAGATACTTTCTATCTTAAAACATTCTGCTTGCAATTAAATTATAACTAAAAATCGCTCAACGATTTTTATAGACTAATGTGAGTACATACTATTCATTTTGGACTCAATGTCTTAATTTCACCGCACGATATATGTGTATATGTTCACAGGTGTTTTCAATACCCATCATTTTTCATGGGTCATACTATTTCTCTTTTTAAACATGTAACCTTTTCATGAATTTTCTTGTTGCAATGTTGGCATATTTTACCTCAGTACATAAGGCTTAAATGGCATATTTTACCTCAGTACTTAAGGCTTAATTGCAACAATGGCCAACACAACATAATCGGGTTATATGCATTACCGCCCAAATTTGGGACTCTACTGGTAATGAGTAGTTGTTTCACCTCATGAAACATGTAGAATGACCTGGCCATTACAGTCGGTCACATCATTTATATTGTTACTCGATCATAATTCATATGAGGCTACCTCATAAACAACGCCATGATAATTCATATGAATGCAACTGTCAATGATTTTATCGTACAATGATTTACTACACTAACGTTGGTCAAATTCTATTAAAAATTAGCCAGCAGCTAGATCTACCTGTTAATTATCTCGCAGGGCTTGCTCAACACGGCAGCAACAAAGCTGGCATGCCCAACGGCTCCTTAAATTGAAAATTGCAACTATTCAATTCAATCACAAATTAATTGCAACTCTCTAGCTAACTGCAAATCTCTGACTCAAGGCTAACTTTACCTTTTCAGCTCAATCAACAACGATCACCAATCCATCTATTTGGATCTCCAAGCCCTCACCAGCTGAGGTACTTTCACGCCCTCACAAGTTGAGGCATCTCCAAGCCCTCACCACCAACCGAGGCATTTTTTGAGCTCAAAAAAAAAGAAAAAAGAAAATCTCCTAAGGCTTATGTTATCTCCAAAAAGCCCTGATCCACTCCAGGCACTCACCCAATGGTTGAATAAATCCCCGGCTGAGGAAAAAAGCCCTAGCCCACAACTAGGCACTCATTTGGGTAAATAAAAACTCCCTAGGTGAGGAAAAAGCCCTAGCGCACAACTAGGCACTCAATTGGGTGAATAGAAACTCCCCAGGTGAGGAAAAAGCCCTAGCCCACAACTAGGCACTCACTTGGGTGAATAGAAACTCCCAGCTAAGGAAAAAGCCCTGGCCAGTTTCAGGCACTCACTTGGGTGAATAGAAATTCCCTATGTGAGGAAAAAGCCCTAGTCCACAACTAGGCACTCACTTGGGTGAATAGAAACTCCCCAGGCGAGGAAAAAGCCCTAGCTCGTAACTAGGCACTCATCTGGAAAGCAAAGAGTTAAGCCAATGAGAAAAGTGACATCTCTAAAAGCCCTAGTCAGCAACTAGGCACTCATTAGGCTAGTGAAGACCTAAGCCTATGAGCAAACTCCGTGATATCTCCAAAAACTCCGTGGCATCTCCAAAGGCAAGTCTCACCTTCATCTAATTGCACGTTAACAAAAAGACCAACTCAGTTAGACTACTTCCTTCATCCAAGCCAATAAACTTGGCCTTGAAAGTGGGGGGCTACTGATGTAGGGGAAAAATCCGGCCCAATATAATAGCGCCCCGTGGACTCAAGAGAGTCAATTAAGCTCCCTCACAAAGGGATATTATTAAATTAATATTTAATTAATCAATAATCCAATCCTAGAGTAAAGGGATTGATATTATCATTTATTAATCAAGTCCTACAAGGACTCTAGCCTCCTAATCCGATTAGGAAAGGGACACCCACTACAAATAGGGACTCTCTCCACATATGCAAGGTATGTACAATTCATCTCCTACAGTCCATGCTCATTGAATATTTTCTAACTTAAGCATTGGAGGGGCTCCCGTCGGCAACCCACCAATCGCCTGAGCCTTATTTTGCAGGTATACACGAGGAGCACATGGATGAATTGATACATCTTGATTGTCGGTGATTTTTTGTCATTAATAATTTCTACACTAGGTTTACTTAGAGAATAATTAAAAGATATTTCTAATAGTTAGAAAAGCCTTCTAATCTAAAAAGGAAAGAAAAATTACATTTTCTAATAATTTAGAGAGTGACCGCTAATGTGCATACACATGTATCACATGTGCATACGTACGTCTATCACATACGTACACATGCTAGTGGTATGATTGCTAATGCGCATACGCATGTATCACATATGCGTACATACGCCTATCATATACATACACATGCTACTGGCATGAGAAAAACAATTAATTTAATGAAACAATTTTCCTTCACTAATCCTTTAAGGTATATTCATGAATAATCTCATTAAACTCATCATTGGGGCCTCGAGACATAAGATGACGACCGGTACAAAATGGAGTATCTACACCAATAACTACTTTTGTTAGCTCAAGTGAATAACTTTAGAGGGGGGTGAATAGGGTTTTAAGCTAATAATGGGAATTAATGCAATCCCCAAATAATTATTGCTAACAAATATAAATTGCAGTGCAATAAACAATATAAGCAGTAAAGAGATTGAAGGGAGAGAGATTGCAAACGATGTTTTAACGAGATTTGGCCTTCCCACCTACTTCCTCGCCTCAAGAGTTCCGCTTGAGGATTCCTTAATCCACTATAACAATCTATTTCACGTGTGTAGATTAAACCTTTACACAATCTCCTTTATGGGCGGAGATCAAACCTTTCACCAATTTACTTCACGGGTGTAAATTAAACCTTTACACATAAGTGTTCTTTACAATACTTGCTCAAAAGCTAGGGTTCACACAACCCTTTCAATACAACAGATTTAAAGTTTTTTTTTCTCTTTTTTTTTTTTGGTGCTAAAGAAACTCTCTCAAAGAGAAGATACATAGAAATTTGCAGCACACTCAATTATTGATTGAATCTCAATACATGTTTATAAAGGAAGGGCTTTCTAATCAATGATCTTGTTGTGTAGTCAATCAATACTTTAAATGAGTTTAGGCACTCATATATATAGCCTCTTGGTCCCAAAAGACCATTGAGAATCAACTAAGGCCGAAAATCAGGGATATGTTTGACTTTGGATGCTAAAATCACTTTTCGAAAAACTAGCTGTTAAATCTTGTCCTGAGACTTTCAGCAAGCTCAAATATCTTTCAACCGTCTGAAACTTCTCTTTCAGCTGTCTGAGAAGGCTGCTGAAAATACCAGAGAGGGTATAAACTGGTGATAAAAGTTTAGGTCTTTCAGCCAGCTCAAAGAGACGTCTGAAAATTCCAAAGAGCTAAATTTTTAGGTAAGTCAATTTTAGCCTATTGAAACAGTATTTTCAGCTGTCTGAAAATGCTTTTCAACTGTCTGAAAATTCCTATTTCAAGACATAAAAGTAAATCACTTTGGCGCTAAGTCTTGGTGGCATGAAGAGTCTTTTTAGGCTTTAATATTAAACAGATATGCATAGTCCTAAGCTCTTAAACTTGTGTGAGCAACGATTGAAATTAATCTTACATTTAAATCCTAACATTCTTACATCTTGGCTTGTTACTTTGCTTGATCATTCTTGAATGTTGGATAGATTCAATCAAGTGCTCTGATTTCATTTGCTTTTTTGCTTTGGATGATGTATTTGTCTTAGCAACTTGATCCTTGATTCTTGAAGCATGTATTGGCCTTGATATCTATCTTAATTGACACTTAAATGCTTATTAGTTCTTAAACATCTTATTATGTATTGTTATCATCAAAATCATGAGATTAAAACCATTTAGGCCAACAACTTTCAATACCATGGAACTATTTTCATTCCTATGTAACTAAATTAAAACATACAAATAAAATGGAAAAAGACCACCTTAAATACCATGCCACTGTTTTCATTCCCATGTAACTAAATTCAAACGTACAAATAAAGTGGAAAAAGACCACCATAATTGAGTTGAATACAAATGTGTAACACCCACTCCATTAAATTAGCTTAATTACATGTTTAATTGATGATTTATCAGGTTATAGCTTGCATGTGCATAGCATGTGGTGTGTGAGGTGATATATGTGATTCATGACATGTGGATTAATGTCATTTTGCATTATATGCATGTTATATTAAGCATGGATAGCATTTATACACATTTGCATTGATTATTGGGTAATTTTCGTAGAGACCGATCGATCGGGGTGTCCTCGAATCAGGTAGAACCCATCTTCTTTTAAGTTGTGCTCGCATAGTTTTTTTTCTTTAGTGAAATGAAAAGGCTTCAAGCATCAGAGAACTAACCAGTATCCCAATAAGGTTGGCACCCTAGAAGTTCCACATCATGTGCTAAGGACCTTAAATATTATTAATAAATGAAAAAGATAAGAAGTACAGTATAAATAAGGGAAAGATAAGTGTGACGACCCAAATTAATTAAGCTGTGATCAATATTAATAAATCCAATTTAATTAAGAAAATCATTTAGGAGGCATGTGAATGGCACATGTTAGAAAACCTGTAATTTCAATAAAAATTTCGGCGTGACCCATTCGTAAATGGAGCATACCAAAAAAAGAAAAAACCTGTATAAAATAGTCATAAAATTCCTTGTCAACCATCATTGGTATCATCACATGCTAAATAACCATATAAGGAGACCTACGGAATTAAAATATTACAAACCATAAGTTATTACGTGTCTAGCGCTCATTAGCCGAATACAAAAGTGTTTAGTTCATACATAACCGTGATATTAAAATTATTCAAGATCATAATAATGTTCTAAAATGATATGACAATTAGCTAGTTCCTATCAAAGCATAACACCTCAAGGCGAGGTCTCTCCAACTATGAAATCATCTGAAAATGGTTTATAAAATATAGGTGTGAGTATAAAACTCTGTAGATATAATTTTCATATAGTAATAACCAAAGCATGATAATATAACCAATTTAAATCATGCTTAAAATATAATTAAAACACATGTAATGTCATGAATGATATGCGACTCATGCCAATTTAACATAATCCATAATTACCGACCACTCTCGCAGGAGTCTTCGCGTAAAAACGGAGGATTTAAACCCACCTCCAAGAGGACAACACAAGGGTTCCTACCTGGAATAAGAAAGTACCCTCTAATTTGGGAACACAAGGGTTCCTACCTGGAACCGAAAAGTACCTAGGACCAAAGGAATGGAAAACACCGCTAAGTCCTTTGATCGCTAGTAGTCCAAATCCAATGACCCCTTTAATCTACTTTTACCAAGTAATTAATTAAATCCATTTCATGTATTTTATGCCAATGAATGCCATGAAAAGCACAAAAACCCATACACATGTTAGTTATTCCATAAATCAATAATATATAATTATTCCATAATTATATAACATGTGAGGGCTATGTAAAACATGTAAAATATAAACCAACAAGAATTTACATAGCATATACATCCAAAATAAACTAAAATATAACAAGTATATCAACCCATATACTCCCAAATGTAATATTCCTAAATATAGGGTTATGTAAACTAGACCCTCCAATACATGCATTACAAAATATACATGATAATACACCCAAAAATCATGTAAACTCATAAATAACACCAATATACCTTTTTATTCAACATATATGGGCTTATATCCTTATCCATTATCATCCCTACGGTTAAAACCCATGAAAATTACACCTACCTCAAATATGTTGCACCAAACGTAAAGAAAATGTGTTGGGAGGGTTGGATTTGAGCCTAGAATGCAAGAATAAGCTCCAAACTCCACAGATTGAGCTTGAATCCTCTCCAAACACGTGTAGATCTTCAAATCTAGAGCCTAGAATGCGAGTCCAAGCATTGAAATGAGGTGAGAGAGTAAAAAACCTAAGCATGCAAGAGAAAAATGTGATTTTCTTTCTCCAAACACTCCCTTTCTCTCTCCTCTCTCTCTCTCTCCTCCTTCTCTCTCCTTCTCTCTCAAGCTCTCTTGGTGTAAAATGCTAAAAATGGGGTGTAAAAGTTATGGGATGAGGGTTTTAAAAAAGGGTGAGGGGCACATGCGTCTTTTGACGCACATTAAAAAGATTTGCAAAATCTGTGATGCCCGATCGATCGGGGTCTAAGGCCCGATCGATCGGACCATGGCAGAATCTAATTGCCTTATTCGTAGCACCTCTGAGATATCAGCCTCAAGGCCCGATCGATCGGCCCATGCCAGAAATGCCCAATAACAAATACTAATGAATCTAAACCTCTACAGCATAGACCACTACCTTATTTTCATTAAAAAAATTTAAGTAATACTTTAAGTTATTTTATGAAAATAAACAAATAACCCCCCATTTGAATCCAAATAAAATATTAGAAAAACCAAATTCCAAGTATATTAAAATCTCATTTTCAAGTTTTAGTACAAAATCCAACTCCCGACAGATTTTTCAAAAACAAACATATGAGGAAACCGATCGAATTGTGGTAACAAAATCCCATAAAATCATAGATGTCTTATAATATTATAAACTTTCATTACCGCCAAAAATTATCTTTAAAAATAAAGTTTTATGAAAATCCATTTTTTTCCCAACATTTAGCTAAATTTCAACAGTCTAAAAATGTGAAATCGTAAACACATCAACATCACACACATGTGATACCTATGCGTGACAATACCCGACAAATCAACTAATGTACATGCAAATCATGCATTAAAGGTGAGATTATATTAATTAAACGACATGGGTATTACAATAAGAAAAGAAAAAACCGGTTGGAAATTTTAGGCATCCCCAAAATCCATCTAACAAAGCAACTACAACTAAAATTAAAGGTTTTAATAAAGGACTAAGGCCTAAATAAATAGGAGAAAGGCACCTAGAAAGGAGTTATTGAACATTTTATTTTATTCACCCTCCAATAGGAAACACAACATAACAACATGCAAGAAAAGGGCATGCCAAGAGTGTGCGCGAACAAGTCACCCGCACCAAGCCTAGGATGTGAGAATAAGCTCCCAACTCCACCAATCAAGCTCCAACCTCCATTAAGCATGTGTAGAATAAAGTGAGAGAGTTAAAATCCACCAACCCTAATAATGCAATCCCAAGCGTCAATGTAAACTGAGAGAATTAAAATCCACTAGCCCTAAGAATGTAATCCCAAGCGTTAATGTGAAGTGAGAGAGTCAAAATCCAAGTATGCAAGCCAAAAACACAAAATTTCTTTCTCCAAACACTCTTTTCTCTCTCTAGGTGTTAAAACCCCAAATGGATAAAATGAAGTGCACCCCAATTAATCGAGGTCTGAGGGCCCGATTAATCGGCCTAGGGCGGAGAAACCAAGATGCATTTTGCCTAATTTGGGGACACCCTGATCGATTAACCTATGTTGAAATTGCCCAATAATCAATGCAAAAGTATATAAAGGCCATCTATGCTCATCTATCATGCATATGATGCAAAATAAGAATTGTGTGGGAATATCTCTGAACCGAGGATCTAGCTCGGGATAGAGAGCTCAAACTAGAAACGTTGACACGTGGCAAAGACGATTCAACCAAGCCCGTTGCAAACTACGTGATCTCCTAGCTCGGGGCCTTACCTTCAACTCGGGACTTCTGTCCTATGACTCACACTACAATCCGAATCCTACTACAGTCCAAAATTGTTACAACAGCTGTAATTCCTAACACAGCGATTACTAGAAACCATGATTCCTTGCCTAACCACGATCAACAAACCATGGTCAGACGGTTATTGGCAAACTATGGTCAGATCTGACCTAACCAAGGCAGTTACCTGACCTCACATGGTCAGTTCGTACAAGTGGGTATAAAAAGAATACGATGCAGCCAAATGTAGGAAGCTACAGTACCCTAATGCTCTGAAATTCATCTTCTTCCTTGTCTCATTCTCCCAAAATAGCTTATGACTTAAGCTTTGGAAGGGGCTCGGCCAAAACCCACCTTAGCCTACCCTCTGACTCTTTTTCCAAGCTTGGATTGCAGGTCCAAGCGTGAGGGCAAGCTCCTTCACTAACATCTAGTTCGAGGAACAGATTTTATCCCGTACAATTTGGCGCCGTCTGTGGGAACCATCGTGATAAGATGACTACACCACCTCCGCCCACCTATGGGCAAAAAAGATCTGGAGCAAACTTTACTCGCGTAGACCAAGTAGTTGAAGGCGATGCTGGGAAGCGAGCAGAAACCCAACCTTCACAGGCAAACCCGCCATTACCTCCGGTGGGAACCAATCAGCTTCCCTCGATTCAGCAACATCAAATCTCCTTGGAGATGTTTGCTATTCTCTATTCTCTCAATGACTAGCCTGTTGTAAAGGTTGGGTTTGATAGGGCCGTGACAAACAACCCTAACCCAGCAGTGGTGGTGGAACTGATTGCAACTATGCAATCGGAGATTTAATCGGTGTAGCTCGCAAAACTGACTGCAGAGCAGAATTACCACCACTACCTCTAGCGAACTTTTGCCCCTCGCGGAGTTAATGTTGTTGCTGAGGAGGCTAGCCAAACCAGTCCACTCCATCGCACTCGGCACCAAGAAAGCTTACCTAGACCTGGAGTCTCGCACCACCATCACCGTAGTAGGCACGATGGCGAGCCACGGTTAATTGGCCCAGAACAAAGGCACTCAGGAAGGGGGGATAGAAAACACCACGAGTTAGTGCAAAGATCTCCTGAGCGAAGTCCTAGGCGTTCAGGTCACTCTCGGAGATGGAGTGGAGACCATCGTAGACCTGATGCTCAAATGGGCTCTGGGAATGAAACTCACAGGGATGAGAGATGACACCATAGGTCTCGATCTCTTGAAAGAAGAGGGGAAAGGAGTACGGGGGGAACAAGCAGAAAACACTCTCGATCACCCAAGCGTGAGAGGAATGAGGAGGAAAGCTCCAAGAGACACTGGGGTAATCAAAGTAGAGGAGGAGAGAGACCAGGGAGCACTGCTATGGCTCGAAGACATTCACGAGGTGGATTCAACGAGTCCCAATCCCACGAGAGTATTCCGAGATAACCTTCACTCTTTACTCTCTTTCATTAGACCCAGACCATCATTTAAATTATTATTTGTAATGCATGTCGTTGTATGCCGGAAATGAGGGTTTCCTCTGTAAGATATTTCCTATGACTTTGGGGGAAGTGGCTCTTAAGTGGTGGGCTAAAATTCCAGATGAGTTTATTGACAGCTGGCAAGAACTGAGTAAGCTGTTTAAGAAGAGGTTCATCACTAGTTGCAAATTCCCGAGGACCATGCAGAACCTATACGAGCTGAAGCAAAAAGATGGGGAAGGACTTCGGGAATATTCTCAAAGGTTTTAGGAAGTTTACAACGAAATTGACGACCCAATTAAGAAGAATGCCATGGATTTATTTCGCCTCGGGCTAAGGAAACCATTACCTCTGTTTAAGGAGTTAACAGTTAATCCTCCTAGAAACTTAGCCAAATTACTTTCCACTGTGGCCAACTATTCAAAGTTAGATGGTTTCTACAGCCCACAACCTACCAAAACCAATGAGAAAGACGATAAGAAGAAAGACTCAAAGCCCTGGAGGGACAGCCCCCGAGGAGAAAAGTCAAAGCCACCTACCAATCCAAACCAAGCCATCTTCACTGTATTCACTCTCCCTATCTACAAGTTAATGAAGGCAGTGGAAGATAGAGACTTTTTTCAAAGACCTAAACCCATGTTGGCAGAGCCCGAGAAGAGAAACAAAAAGCTGTTTTGTAGTTATCACAAGGATCATGGCTATAAAATAGAAGATTACAAGATCCTGAAGTACAACCTTGAAGCCTGGGCCAAGGAGGGAAAGTTGAATGAATTTATAGCCCGAGGTGAGAAAGGGCAGCCATCCGAACTGAAAAAGCTTGAGAACAGAGCTCCCTAATCCATATAGCTAAAGATCCTCGAGAGGATTGATATAATCACAGGGGGATATGAGGAAACTGCTCTGTCGAACAGCTAACTCAGGGCACAATATAGGGTGGCTTACCAAGACGCTGAGGTCAGTGACATCGGGAATGAACCAGTACTACTACCTCAAGGTGAAGGAGAAACTGGAGAAAAATTGCTGTTCTTTGGGGACGCGGAATTTGATAGGACAGTACGATGCCCCCACAACGACGCTCTAGTCGTGCGCATGCTCATAGGGAACTATGACGTGCGGAAAGTTTATATAGACAACAGAGCATCTGTGAATGTGATGTTCCAAAAATTGTTTGGTCAACTCGGGTTGAAGGACTCCGACCTCAAGCCTTGCCACATCAGCTTAAAGGCTTTCAATGGAAATATGACTTTTCCGCTGGGGCAGATAACTCTCCTAGTTCGGGCTGGACCAGTCCAATCAATGGAAACTTTTGTGGTAATTCAGGAAAGGTCAGCTTACAATATAATACTCGGGTGACCCTGGATCCACGCCATAAAGGCTGTCCCATCCTCCTACCACCAGTCCATCAGGTTCCCGAGTTTGGAGGGAATCATGGAGATAAAGGAAAATTAGGCAGCAGCCAGGGAATGTTTTCTGGCAGAGTATATAGGCCACTCAACGTCCTTGGAGGACAAACTAAAGTCTAGAATCCCGCGTCTCCTTAGCTCAAGGACTGGCAAAGTTAAAACCTCGAAGCAGGTACCAGAGCAAAAGAAAAAAGCCAAAGTCGATGAGATTCCCTTATAGCAACGAAAGGGAGAACGGCCCGGGGTGGAAGAAATAGCTCTGGAACCCGCAGATCGAACAGGGGAAGAACTTATAAGAAAGATAATTAATCCCGAGGATCCGGAGAGGTTTTTCTGGATTGGAAAGTCACTGGATGAGACTGACGCTGCAGAGCTATTCGAGTTCTTGAAAGATAACGTCGATGTATTTGCTTGGTCGCCCCATGAAATGCCTGGAATTGACCCAAAGATTATCACGCATGAGCTGCAAGTTAATCCGAATTGCAAGCCAGTGGTTCAGAAGCAACGAAGGTTGTCTGACGATCGAGCCGAAACAATTTCTGCCGAGGTAGATAAGCTCCTGAAAGCGGGATTCATCAGAGAAGTAAAGTACCCGAGTTGGCTGGCTAATCCTGTGTGCGTAAGAAAGAAGACTGGGGATTGGCGTGTTTGTATTGACTTTACAGACCTCAATAAAGCATGCCCGAAGGATAGTTTCCCTTTGCCAAAAATTAACCAGCTAATAGACTCTATCTCGTGATATGAGCGATTGAGTATCTTCGATGCCTTCTCGGGCTATCATCAAATTCCTATGGCAGAGCACGATCAAGATAAAACAGGGTTCATTACTCTTAGAGGGACATACTACTACAAGGTGATGCCAATTGGACTAAAGAATGCCGGAGCAACCTATCAACGTCTTGTAAGCAGGATGTTTGAAGGACTAATTGGCAAAAACCTAGAGGCATACGTTGATGATACTATTGTTAAGAGTAGTTCAGAGAGGAACCATTTGGCAGACTTGACCGAGGCCTTTGCTCGACTCAGGGAGTACAGGATGAAATTGAACGCAAAGAAAATCTCATTTGGGATAGGCTCAGGAAAATTCCTGGGCACTTAGTTCCGAGAAGGGGGATCGAGGCAAATCCAAGTAAGATTGAGGCAATAAGAACCCTACGGACACCAACAAAAGTCAGGAATGTTCAACAGTTGAACGGCATGGTGGCAGCACTTAGCAGGTTTATCTTGAAGTCATCAGACAAATGCCACCCTTTCTTTCAGACACTAAAGAAGAGTATGAACTTAGGATGGGATACAGAGTGCCAGGAAGCTTACCAGAAGTTGGTTGCTCACTTAGAAACACTCCCCATCCTGACCCACCCTCACTACGGGGAAACTCTTTACTTCTACGTTGCTGTCTCAACCCATTCACTCAGTGGCGTCCTACTTGCCCAGCGAGAACTTACCCAAAAGCCAATCTATTATATTAGAAAGACACTATTAATTTAATATTAGATGCTGAGACTCGCTATCTACCCCTTGAAAAACTAATCCTAGCTCTTGTCACAGCCTCTCGAAAACTCCAACACTACTTCCAGTCTCATCCTATCACGGTGCTCACCAACTATCCACTAAAAGATGTCCTAAGGAGAGCTGACTTATCAGGACGAGTCTCGAAGTGGGGGGTAGAACTCAACGCTTACGACATCCACTTTAAGCCCCGACCTGCCATTAAGGGGCAAGTGTTAGCAGATTTTATTGCAGAATTCGCAGATCCTACTTCCAGTTCAAACCAGACAAAATTAAAATCCTCCCTGCCTGAACTGGGGGGGGGGGGGAGGGAGACAAGATAAATAGTGAAAAGAAGAAGAGATGGGAGCTCAAAGTGGATGGGGCATCAAACGCGAAAAGGGCAGGTCTGGGAATTATGCTGACAGATCCCAAGGGAGAGATCATTGAGCAGGTAGTTAGGCTTATGTTCCCAGCCTCAAACAATGAAACGGAGTATGAGGCAGTCGTGGCCGGACTTGGGGTGGCCCGAGCAATGGGAGTAAAAGAATTATTGGTATACAGTGATTCCAGACTCGTGGTTAATCAACTAAACAAAGAATATGAAGCCAAAGATGAAAGAATGACTGCGTACATGCACAAGGTTTGGGAATTAGCTGCCGACTTCGTAAGCATTGAGTTTAAGCTCTTCGTGAGGGATCAGAACAGACATGTGGATGGGTTGGCTACTTTGGCTGCAGCATTGGAAACGGATACTCCTCGAACCATAAACGCTGAGGTCCTACAAGAACCCAGCATCGGGATGGAAGATGTCATCTCGAACATTCAAGCCTCGTCACCGAGTTGGATGGACGAGATAGTTGCTTATTTACAAAGAGATGAACTACCTGAGGATCGCAATCAGGGTCACCGAAATTCGAGCTAAGTCAGCTCGATTTTGGTTATCTCCTTCGGGCTCTCTCTACAAAAGGTCTTATACAAGGCCATACTTGAAGTGTGTACACCCAGACCAAGTGCTAGACCTTCTGACTGAACTCCACGAGGGGTTATGTGGGGGTCACACAGGAGAAAGATCATTAGCCCACAGGGCAAACACCCAGGGCTATTAGTGGCCATATATGCAGAAGGATGCTATCAGATATGTGAGAAAATGTCCGAAGTGTCAGATGTTTGCTGACAAGATAGACCAACCAGCTCAAGAACTGCACCCCATATCCAGCCTGTGGCTTTTCGCATAGTGGGGGTTAGATCTTGTGGGTTCGTTGCCCACAGTCTCAGGGAATAGGAAGTACTTGTTTATCACAACTGACTACTTCACCAAATGGGTAGAAGCCATTGCGCTTGCATCAATTAAGGATTTCGATATTATCAAGTTCCTTTGGGAAAACATTATTACATACTTTGGGGTCCCGAGAGCCTTTGTATCAGATAATGGAACTTAGTTTGATAGCAAAAGAACTAGGGAATTCAGCGCGGAACAAGGGATTCAGTGGTGGTATTCTAACCCGAGCTACCCATAATGTAATGGCCAGGCTGAGGCAATGAACAAGATTATAGTTGCCGGGATAAAGAGAAGGTTAGATAATACGAAAGGGCTTTGGCCTGATGAGCTGCACTCCGTACTATGGGCATACCGAACTACTCCAAGGAGGTCCACGGGAGAAATTCCGTTCTCAATGACTTATGGAATAGAAGCAGTTATACCAACGGAACTGGGTTTATCAGGACTCAGGACAGAACTATATGATGCGACAACAAACGACCAAGTACTGTCTCGAGATCTAGATCTGGCAGAGGAAAGAAGGGAAAGAGCTCGAATTAAAATGGCATCTTACCAACAGGAGTTGAAAAAAATATTACAATCGAAGAATCAAATCAAGGGAGTTTAAAGTGGGAGAGTTAGTGCTCAGACAAGTTAACTCTGGAACTAGAAATCCTGCCGAAGGGAAGCTCGGGGCAACATGGGAAGGGCTATACGAAGTCATCCATGTCGGAGGCACAGGTTCATACAGACTAAAGAACTTAGAGACAGGACAGGAACTCCCGAGATTAGTTAATATAGCTAATTTGAGATTGTTTTACCGTTAAAGAAAGTTGTAATTACACGTAAAGGTCATTCAATACAAACACAGATGTTATTTAGGAAGATCACTGCCTATTTATCGCTTTGAACTAAAGGCACTTGCCCAAGAATGGGTCCAAGTCACAAATTGCCTAAGAATGGGCACAAATCTCGCCTAAGAAAAGGCTTGAGCATCATAAACCTAAGAATGGGTTAAAAAAGAAACTTGCTCAAGATTGGGTCCAGGTCAAATATTTGCCTAAGAATGGGCTCAATTCTAAGTCTTGCCCAAGAAGGGGTCCAAGCATAATCAGCCTAAGAAAAGGCTTCGTTTTAAAGTCTTGCCCAAGAATGGGTCCAAGCAAAATTTGCCTAAGAATGGGCTCAATTCTAAGTCTTGCCCAAGAAAGGGTCTAAGCATAATTAGCCTAAGAAAAAGCTTCGTTTTAAAATCTTGCCCGAGAATGGATTCGCCCAAGAATAGGCTCAATCTTAAGGCTTGCCCAAGAATAGGTCCAAGCAAACCATGTCTGAGAAAAGACTAAATTCTATCATTATCAGAGTTAAAGTTCAAAAATAAATCAGGCTCCAGTGAGCCTTCAGATAAAGTCGTAGCTGTATGACAAAAGGAGATTCATCCCGAGCTCACATTCAAACATACGACCAGTATAAAAGGCAAAGAATAGATGCACATAATGAAGAACAAGGTATCTTTCATTCCAAGAAAAAATTTACAAATGTTTGTACAAGATTAGGCACTTGGCCACAATAAAGAAAAAGAAAAAATAAAGCAAAATCACTCCTTCCCCGAGTTCACCACGGCAGGATCAACAACTTCAGGTACTTGGGCCGGAGTGACAGGGGTAGAAGGGGCCATAGGAGCCTAAGGATGATCAGGGACTGCTTCTGAGGAGTTCTCTATTGCTGCAGCAGACTGGTCCCCGTTGGCAGTAGCTGGAGTCTCATCAGAAGCGCCAACGACCCTCTCGGCTTCAATGTCAGCATTAGGCTGGGACGTGACCTCGGGTTCGTTTTCCCCGGGCTCATCCTCACCTACAACCTCGACGTCAGCTACCCCGACATCACCACCCTCGGGGTCGTACTCTAGGGGTACTTCCTTCCTTTTGAAGGGAATGTCAGCAATGCTAGGGAATTGGGCAGAGGCCAATTCAACTAAAGTTTCCCATGCAAACTTGTAGGTAGCCTCAAGCTTATCGGTCAACTGCCCAACAAGAGAGTCCTTTACACTCTTCCTCTTATCAACTACTGCCTTCTCAACAGAAGCCTTCTCCTTTTCCAGATCAGCCTCCAAGGCCCGAACCTTCCTTGATAGGTCCTGCTTCTCCCGAGTTAGCTCGTCGCTGTTCTCCTTCGCCCTCTTCAGCTCGGCCTCCAGATCCGCGTAGTCCTTCTTCGTGAGCTCGAGCTTACTGATCGCGCTCTCCGCGTTGGGCTGATGAGTTTTGCACTCAGTCTTCCATTTTTCAATTTCTGACACGGCAGCAGAGCAGTTCTTCTCTGACTCTTGCAACTTCTGCTCGAGCTCACTCCGGACCTTGGCGACCTCAATCTCTATCTTATTGTCTTCTTCGGGCAGAAGGTCGCCAGCTAGCAATATCTGTTGGCAGCCCTGTAAAGACAAAATCGAGTTAAAAACGAAGTTGAAAGATTGGAAAGATTGCAGAAAAGATCAACATGTTATGCACATCAAGACATACCCTGTACAGGCTGGTGAACCCGAAGCGAACTAGCTCGGGGGCGGATCTCCTCCTGAAGTGTTCTATATCCGTAGGAAGCCTCATAGGATTGCCCAAGTATTTGAAATTGTAATCCACAGAGAAGGAGCTTGAGACAGCCTCATTTGTGGGCACTGGGAACTGAGTAAATCCAAACAAGGGAGTTAGTCAAGACGCGCATTAGAAACTCATTAGAAGAAAACGAGAAAAAAGTTTGAGGAATCAAACTCTCACCTCGGGGAATTTAGCAACCGCGTCAGCCCTGTTGGCAGTGCCTTCCCCCGTAGCAGAAGCAACGAACGAGCCTCTTTGCCCGTACCTCAAGATGGGAGGCTGCTGTTGGGGGACTGTAGGGGGAAGGGGCCTCTTATTTTTTGGAGGTACCACCTGGGGGGCTTTACCTTTCCCCGTGACATCAGGCACCTCGGGCCTGCCTACGTCCTGCCCCCTCATGGCACTGGACATGAGCTTGCTACTGTTGGGATCAGTGGGCTTTTTGCCAGCATTTTGCCCAACGCCTTGGGTAGAGGTCGCCTGGCTGGTTTTCTGCTGGGCTGCTACTGCTGTCTCTGCTGCTGCTTCTGCTACTGTTGCTTCTGCATAGCAACCTTCTTTTCATGGGCCTCCTTTTCGGCAGCCCTTTTCTCGGCCACCAGAGCCCTCAAATTCATCCCAGAATCCTTTTTGGGTCTCTGGTTGTCGGAGTCAGTCCTCTGCCTCTTGGTAAGAGGGGGGTTGGAACTTCTTCTCTCTATTGCTTGGGAGACTGTCTCTTCAGAATTGGAGCTCTCAATAACGAAAGGGGCACGTCGACTTGTTTTATCCAGGGCTCTGACCTCTTCAGCACTCTTTCCTTCAGCCCGAAGTCAGATCCCCCCTTCTTTTTCTTCTTCTTCTTCTTCTTCTCCTTCTTTTCCTTCTTCTTGCTCTACCAGACGGGTCAAGTTATCATCAGGCTGTTCCCAATGAGGAAGACTTGCCTTGCCATAGGTCTGGTATCTTGCGTGGTAGTTGAGCAAGATGTGAGCTGCCCGGCAGTGCTGGCTTACTTGGTAGTTCAGCAGCTTCTTGATCTCCCCCTTCTTCACCTTGTCCGCAGGCTCATTAGCATGAGGGGCTGCAAGAAAGAAATGGATCACAAGCATCAGCATACATTCTAATTTTCACTTCGGGAAACATATAATAACGTAACAATGATGAATCTTGCTTAGTGCTTACAGCAAGAGCCCTTTTCGCGAGGGATGATGGGGTTATCTGGTGGTAGAGTCCCATCCACAGGCCCGTACACGAAGATAATATGGTCGTGAAATCTGGGGTTGGAATCAGGGATGTGTGTAACGAAGGGCTTTCTCTTGGGCTTGACAGAAAGGTAGTGGTCGGGTTTATTTTTCAGGGCACAGATTTTGTAGTAGAGGAGTATCTCTCTCACCCCAACAGAAGTCCCTAGAATTTGGTTAAGAACGTGGACCCCTGAGATGATTCTAAAGGAATTTAATCCTAACTGGGTTGGAACTATACTACAGTAGAGAAGGAAATCATTGAGGAGGTTAGGGAACGGGACGCGAACTCCACCCTCCATGAATGCAGCAATGGGGACGGGGAGGCCATTCTGGGCATCTGATCTATAGATGTCCTCTGCGGGCTCAGCAAACCGAAAGCTAAACTTTCCGTCTTCAAAGCCGTACAAGGCCTTAAATTCTACTATCCTTGTAGGGTTGTCCTTAATATCATAAAAAGATGACATCTACCAAGTTTGAAAGGAGAACGTTAAATCCAAAAATAACTATCTCTGCTCACATACCCCGACCTGAACTTCCAGAGCAGAATCCTGACAGGTATGTTAACCTTGCCTTGACAAACTCCAAAATTATTCTAAGTGTCAGCTCGGGAGTCACTAAACTCGGTGTTGGAAAAAGACAAAAAGTGGAGACTAATGGTCTCCGTCTTAAATTTACCCCGAGATGGAGTTTTCAAACCCTAAAGGGCGGGAAAATTGGTATCTTGGCGATTTGCCCCAAAAATCAGAGGAAAACCCTAGGATCGCGAAATAAACCCCAAGAACAACACCAACAATCCTAAGCAGAGAAAATAGAACCGTATAAATCGAAAAATAAGAGCAAAGAAAAAGTTATACCGTTGCAAAGATCAAACAGCGGTCAGAAAAGCAAGTTCGTTGGAAAGGTAAGATGGCGAGATACCAAGAATCCTCAAAGAACCGCTTCCAGAAAGGTGGACGAAGCAAGAACAATCTCCCAACGAAGAATAGCATCTGTAGAATGAGTCTCAAGATGAGAAGCAGACTCAAGGCAGATCTTCTCCAACAAGCAAACAGTGCTAGAACAGTGGATTCCGGTAAGAAGAACGGTGTGTACGGTGTGTTCTTGGTGAAAGCAAAATGCAAAGAGCAAGGAAAGTAAGGAGCAGAGAAAGTAAAGAGAGAAAGCAAAAGGTAAAGTAAACAGTGATTAGTTTTCCCCCCAAAGACATAATGCTTTTAGAGCATTAAATGCAATATACGTCGGATGAGACAGCCCCAAGGCACATGACGTCAGCGCTTTGAAATACAGAAAGGCGCAACTGCTTTTTGCCAGCTAAGCCCTAGAAAGCCAAATGGCATAGGGGCACAGGGTAAAACACTTAGCAAATGTAAAATTATGACAAGTCCCAACTCGGGAATGTCATAATTGGGGCAAATTGTGTAGGAATATCTCTGAACCGAGGATCCAGCTCGGGATAGAGAGCTCAAACTAGAAACGTTGACACGTGGCAAAGACGATTCAACCAAGCCCGTTGCAAACCACGTGATCTCCCAGCTCGGGGCCTTACCTTCAGCTCGGGAAGTCTGTCCTATGACTCACACTACAATCCGAATCCTACTACAGTCCAAAACTGTTACAACAGCTGTAATTCCTGACATAACGGTTACTAGAAACCATGATTCCTTGCCTAACCACGATCAACAAACCATGGCCAGACGGTTATTGGCAAACCATGGTCAGATCTGACCTAACTAAGGCAGTTACCTGACCTCACATGGTCAGTCTGTACAAGGGGGTATAAAAAGAATATGATACAGCCAAATGTGGTAAGCTACAGTACCCTAATTCTCTGAAATTCATCTTCTTCCTTACTTCATTCTCCCAAAATAGCTTCTGACTTAAACTTTAGAGGGGGCTCGGCCAAAACCCACCTTGGCCTACCCTCTGACTCTTTTTCCAAGCTTGTGATTGCAGGTCCAAGCGCGAGGGCAAGCTCCTTCACCAACATCTAGTTCGGGGAACATATTTTATCCCATACAACAATAAACCACATATCATGCATCATAAATATTAACCCAAATATCACGTGTAATGCACATGCAATTTATAACCTAACAAATCATCAATTAATTACGCAATTAAACTAATTTAATGGAGTGGATGTTACAGCTCACACCACTATACCCTATACTTTTTTTTTTCATAAGCAGTTCATTAATGAAAATCAAGAAAGGAAAGTGCATTGGGTTCCATCCCCTTCAACCTTATTTGCAAAAAGAACAGACTCCGGAAGCAAGGTGATTGGGATAGAACCAAAGCGTTTACAAGAAGAAGCCCAATGTGCAAGAAAATGAGCTGCGTTGTTAGCCAACCTAGGGACCCTGCGACCAACCCACATGGGAATAACATCAAGTAGAGCATTGATGTCACAAAACATAGAGCGTAATGCCCAGTGAGGAAAAAGACTCCGATCCAAAAGAGGGTCCAACACCAGAGAAGCATCACCCTCAAGCATAAGCATTGAGGAACCAAGTTTGCACACCTCTACCAATCCCAAACACAAGGCTTTCCCTTCTGCCACAAAAGGGTCCAACGGGCCAAAGAGAGCTGTCCACACATGCAAGAAAGAGCCAACAGAGTTCCTCAACACAACAGCTAGCACTAAAAATGTGGATCGAATGGCCACATCAAAATTAAGTTTCAGCCAAGGCTTAGGAAGGGAGTTCCACAAGGGGAGAGGCACAAATGCAGCAGGAGAAAAGGAGCTGGCAGCAATATGTTCATTAGCAATTTTCTCAATCTGGGAAAGAATGACCCTTGGATCTACATCCACCTTCTCAAAAACACATTAATTACGAGCTAACTAGATATAGTTCATTAACACTACAGCAAAAATAAGGAATTTAGGGGCATTCTCGATCAACCATAAGCCCAGGGCCATTAGATAAGATAAGAGAAATCCAGTCCATAAGTGAGAGATGATTAAAGGCTTCAATATGAAGAGACCAGCGAGAGTTCAGCCACAAAATTTTTGTAACCCTGACATTCTAGAAAGAGCTGCCTAGCAGTTTCAACATCACGTTGTACACTTTTGAGGGGTATAAGTGTGGGAACTTGATTACTCTACTAGGATTATGTGTCACCCTCATGTAGTCAGCCAGTCCAAAAAAGAAACGACAACGCTGTTTTGTGCACGCCCTACCGACCGGGGAAGGGATACGCTATTATAATTTTTGCTCAGATTATCCCAAATAGAGCCTATTGTCATACTACATCCACTGTTTGTCCACTTTTACCCACTTTTTACATACTACTTCATACATTGTATTGAGTCCACTAACACCAAAAGTACCTTACTTTGAATAGTGTACATGCAACCTTAGATTTGGACTTAGGTAGTGTTTTCGTAACACTCATCTCGCCTAGGGTACGTTTAACCGAAGTCTGTCATTCTATACATCCATCATGTGTCCAGTATACACATTATCACATATGCTAGTGTTCACTGATGTCGTTATGCTGGCCATTTTATTTAATCCATATTTGCATGTTTAGTCGACCCTGAACCAAGGTTACCTGTACATAGCATGTGCACCCCTAGTGGACACTAGGGAAGTTTTGAATCCATTTCACTGGGTTTAGCTGGAATTATGGTCGAGTTCTATCCCTAAGTTTACATAGAGTTGATTACTCTTCATTAAAAGAATCAAGCTCTACATCATCCACATACCCCTCGTATTCCCATTGTACATTGGGGCAGTTTTTAAGTCTGCATTTCATTCATACATTGGAATCATGACTAAAGTACAACAAGAATTTCACTCCTTTGTAGCTTGTTTGCTTTGAATAGTCACGTCACCCTTGTGTTTGTGAGCACCACGTTCTAAATCACGCAGCTCAAGAGTACACAACTAACCCTGAAGGACTAATGCGAAGAGGAGTCGTTACCCAATTGAGCTTTGGGTACTAAAATGACTCCTAGTAGGGTCTAACTTGTCATGACTAGAGGTTTTCTCAAATTTGGAGCTAGGATACATCACTGGGAAGGTGTAAGGCACCTAGTGATGTCCGGTTGAAACCGGCCCCACACATAATTGTTGGCTTTAATTAACTAAGTATTTAATCAAATTCAACCCTAGGAATGTGAATATGCAATAATATGCCAAAGCACACACATAATGAAATAATAATAAAGAGAGAAAACGGGATTAAGAATACAAAAGGAAATAGAATATACAGAAGACAGAGTGTACTGGAATAAATTACACAAGGAATAAACGAAATGAACTTAAACAGATAAAAGTTTTCTGCCTAAAAGAAGGTGCGTACGCATCCCATAAGGGTACGTACGCATCTAGTTGCATTTTGATCACGTAGTGATAAGGTAAGCAAAATTTAACAAAAAAGATAGGATGAACACTATTTACCTAAGGGGTTGCATGCGCAGTAGTATCACATACGTACACACCATTGAGGCATTCTCACATGCTGGCCGTTTCATAAATATTCCAACCCCTTTTGAGAATGCAGAGGCGTCTATTCGGGGATAGCATGGGATATGGCACGTACGATTAATTTCATGCAGATTGTGTGTGAACTTCTATTTATTTTATTTTATGGTCTGTATATATAATAGACAGCATGTTCCTCATTTATTATCCATGTATGGATGATAGAACTATGTGGAACACTGATGTTGGGTCTTTTTTTTTTTATCAAGTCAATAACCTGGTGTGTCCCATTTTTAGACGAGATCATGCCGAATTGCCATTAAAATATTTAATTAAGGTTAAATCTTGTTTTTCTAAAACCATCATCAGTTTTTAAATAAAAATGTGTTTAATTTTAAATACGTCTAGGCCCCTTTCTAAGTCTTGTGACAATTATATTATTATGCTTTAATCCTATATGTTAACCGTTTACCATTTCTAGACTTTAATGGACAATGGTTGTTGTTCTTAACCATTGATACTTGGCGATGGATAATATATGGCTTTGAATGTAGCCTCATACCATTTGTTTATCAGGTGGTAATATTACATATAATACGAGTGGTTACCTTTTTATGAACTAGTTATCTTGACTTGTAGAATGTGTTTGACATATTATATATACACCTCTACCAGCACTAGAGCTATTGGATATTAATCATTTTGGGCATACTCAAAATTGTTTTTAAAACTATTTCTTCATTTTAATCATTTGGATAAATCCTTTAAATCTAGAAATAGTGGGGGTTTAGATTTGTGGACAAGTGATTCTTGAGATTTTTAACCATGGGTTATATAAGAGATATCCCACTGTACTTGAACAGTGATGAGAATTAATACACCTAATCCAGTGATTTTGTGGTTACCACTGGCTATGTGATTATATTGGGAGTTGGAACTATCTTTGGAAAGTTCACCATGAAGGCGGAGCTTATAACTCTCGCCTCATCCAATGAAGGAGCAGGTTTGCTATGTGATTTCTTGTTTGAAATACCTGTATGGGATAAGTTAGCCTATACCACATGATGGTACTACCGTGATTGGTAGAATATACAATATATAATATTGTGGGAAATCTAGATCTATGGGGAGAAAGACAAAGTACTGTGATCATTTTGCTAGTCTATTGACTGAAGCTCTAACTTGAGAAAATGATCTGGAAAACGTCAATGGGATGAGATTTAAGCCCAAAGATTTTCAAATCACCTATGAGGATACTCTACCCAGGGATTAGAGATCTCAAGAACTAGGTTAAAGGGCCTAATGAATCATAAAGTGGTTTGTAAATGGACATGCACAATATAGTTTTAAAGACTTATAGTCCACCCCTATGGTGTGTGTGATCCTGTAACGATTTGAAAGTTGGTATGTCAAAGTTATAGAAGTATCCTTGATAGACTCACCTATACGAGTGTAGAAGTAAGGCCGTTTCTTATGAGAATTGGGCTGATTCTCTAAAATGCTCATGAAAGTTGGGATAAAACACATGGCCGTAATGTGTTGGCTTATGAAACTTGGTTAAGGACACCTTAAATGACATGTATGTGACATGATTTTACGTATCCCCAATAATTCTCAGTTTCAAGACTTAGACCTCTTTGATTCTAATATAGGAATCACTGAAACACTAGTGAAGTTTTCAAGGAATTGCCACCTTTATGATGCATGAAATTCTAACTTTGCCTAAATTGTTTTTTTATTTGATATTTTTTTATTAAAATAAGTGGAGGATTGTTGGAGTTTATTTTAATAAAAATTACTAACGGTCCAATAAACTATATCTTTGTGTAACCTATGTTTTTATGGCACATGCAATTAACTAAGTAACTACCATTCTAATTATGGCAGCTTTTATATTCTGCTGGACTGTTATACTTTATCACCCCTATATATTGAGGATATTCCAAAACATTTTGGAACACATCTTCAGCATTCTATTATCTCATTTTTCTCTCTAGTTCTCTCATATTTTTCTATTTTATTTAGTATCGTTTTCGGGAAAAGTAAGGTGTTGGGAGAAGCTTTCTCCTCTTTAATTATGCAGATTAGGAGTTACAAGAAGGGTTGGGCTGTTGTCTTGGAGGCGGTGTCCTAGGAGAAGCTACTACATAGGAATCTCTTTATAGGGGCACGAACCTTCTCAAATAGAGCGACTTAATTTGCACTTGAACTTAGCTTAATTTCATGTACTTCACTATTTTGAGGTAAAATTTGTATTTGGTTCCAACAATAAGTGTCGACATGGGGAAATCGGTCCACTCTTTGAGGTTCTAAGAGTCGCCACCTTACTTTTAAGGATTAAGGAAACCATAAAAACATTTGCTTTATAAAAAATAATTTTGACTCCGTAGTTGGAAAACGGGCCGGTCTTGTACCAAAAACAATGGATTCAGGGGTGAGGTTATGAAATGGGAAAGTTTCGAGCCGCAGTTTGTAGGCACTCATTTCGCATGAAAATCAGTCTCTTCTATTAACTAGGCTTATTTAACTTGCACATGCATCATAACTAAAAATTATAGAAAGAGAAAATAAAATCTAGCCTAAGTTGGACTTGAGCTCAAGTGAGAGGGCCTACGTATCTCTTACGAGAATTAAAGTTCACGTAGTTCAATCAAACAATTAGGGGCAGGGGTTTCACCATTCTTAGGAGATTATTAGTCCCCAATCCATAATCAAACACTTTGAAAATAACTTGCTTTGGTAAAAATTACTTTGGTTTAATAAAAGTGCTCTATTTAGGATAAAAAATTAATATCCTCCAACGAGCGATGGAACTCAAGGGAAGGGAACATGCAATATCACATTAGCATTTATATCATGACATCAAAGTTGAACATGCTAGAAATAAGTTAGAGTCATACATGACAGAACTAAGGTAGTGATCTGTGTAAAAACCTCGAGTCAGTATTCTGGCAGTCCTTTGACGTCTCTAAGTTTTCTAGAATGAGTTGCTAAAGGAAGGGTAATCCTAGGAAGTTTTGCCCCCCACTATTGAGCTCAAGCTAGTTCTTCAATGCTCAGGAAAACTCGATCTATTGAGACTGGGTGTAGAATGAATGAGGGGAGGACCTTTATTTATAGATGAAGGTGGGGAGAATGGATGGCTAGAATTTAATCCAGCTAAAGATGATCCAATGACCAAAAATCAATCTTAAAAGGTAACATTTATCTCAAATCCAAGTGATAATTATCAAACTTTATCCAAAATTTTGATAAAAGCCAGATTAGTTTAAAAGATAATATAAAAAATATGAGATAATTAATAAATAAAAAAAAAGGATAATGGGTGGTAACCCGACTAATGATTGGTGGCCAGTTGGTCAAGTTAGGTGGTTGGCTAACCACCAGTAGCTTGGCTTTTCTAAGTTTTTCCTTATTTCTCGTATTTTGGATTTATCTTACTCATTTTAAGTCTAAACTCATCCATTCTTTTTGCAAAATGTTTCTAATTCAATTTCCCACATATTAAGACTAAAATTAAATCAAAATTGAGCTATAATAGGTCAATTGACCATTAACCATGCAAATGTGGCTCAACGAGATCCAAAATGCAAAGAAGGGTAATATAAGAATTTGCATCCTGATTGAGTTATACTTGCAACTAAATCTTTTGGAAATCATTTTAATCATTTGAAAATATTAATTAAAACTCAATTAATACCAATGTGGCCATTAGTTTGAAAATTGGGATCAAATTGGAAGCTAATTTAAAAATAAAATAAAATAACCGATGAACGGAACTCAACTGAGCCTACTATAAATCATCCTTAACCAAATCACATCAAAGGCTTACTAGAATTTAAACCAAGGCTATAAATAACATACTAAGGATCTTGGGACCATCTCAGGATACATTTAGCGGGAATTGGAGGCCCAACAAAAACTATGCAAGTGAAATGACCAAAATACCAAGTTGTAAAAGTTTTCATTTTTCTTTGAAGCTGAATCAAATTGAACCCCTAAAGATATCATGAATTTTTTGGGATGTGTAGAGTATAACTCAAAAGATAAAACACCAAAATAATGTGAAAATGCATATGTAATAATACATGGAATATGAAAAGGTACGAATAAGAGTACGAAAATGGTGTCTACTGTGGGCAAGGCAATGTCGATTCCATGAAATTCGTCATATTCCATTACCAATACTACCTCAACTTGATGTGTGTTGGCCGAAAGGAGGCATGACCTTTTTTTTTTTCTTTCTTTTATTTATTTATTTATTTATTTTTGATGGGTCTGGAGGAGGCATGACCTCAATAAGTGCTTAGCTACGCTTCATATTCTGAACTAGCTGCAATGTGTTGACTTTGCTTTTTGCCATTTGTTATCGTTACGTAGATTTGAGAGTCGTGGGATTTGGATTTTGTATGTACCATGTTATTGCAAAGGTTTTAAATGAATTTTTACGCAAGCTCTTTGGCAAGATTGGAAATTATAATTCATTAGATGCCTTTTTATTTTTTTATTTTTAATTTAAAATTTATGATCTGGACATTAGACGCATTGTTGAATGCCATTTAAAAACACCATGTGTAATAATTAAAATATGAAGGAATATATTTACAAGGAAAATACTACTTCACTCATCTTTTATCACCAATCTTTGCCACCATCCTTACGTGTCAAAAGTCTATAGGTAAAAACAATCATATAGGGATCCAATAGGAAATAAGGAGAAACTGTTACATATGGATAAGTTGAAGTGTAGGTGAAATAGATGTGTGAAATAGCATTACCCTATTTACAAAGCCCTCGGTTCAAACAGCATCTTTCTTTGTGAAAATTAATTGTAGCCATTAAACATGAACAATTTACCAAAGAAGATGCACCTTTTTTTTTTTTTTTTTTTTTACCTCTTTTTAAGAATGAGGGTGACTATTGCCACCACATAAAATACTTTAAACCCTTTGCTTAGTTTACGCTTTCTAAGATTTTATAGAAAATATGAAAGGTTTCTACAAAAACTAATCACATTGTCTACTAGAAACCATCATTTTGAACAATTTTGTAGAAGAAAATTTTCCAAAATCCGTTGTTTAAATAAACTTTTTAACTATGTACAATTTCCGTTTCATTTTTACAAAATGTTTCATGGAAAATGACCAAAAAGTCCACAACATTTGTGTATATTGCAAACCAAAAGTAAAGCCGATGGTTCTAAAACAATCTGACCCTCCCAATTTGTCACCGGCGGGTTTGAAATGTCCCTCTCAGTATTTTTATTGCAACTTGCAAGCGATGTGCTTGTGATATAATATGTGGACAAAGTTTCGGAAATCCCATTTCATATGCCAAAAAACTAAATAGATAAAGCAAGAAGGGAATCTCACGCAAAAAATTAAGAGGCTCAGAACTCATATTCTTGTCCTAAAGCTACATTTATGAAGCTCTACGTAATATTGTACCTAGAATAGCCCAAGGAAGCAGTGTCTAAAGACACCCCAAATTACATTTATGAAGCTCCATCAGAACTCATTCACACACCCGTTAAAGCCAAAAATAAAAAGGCTCACAACTCATATCCTTATCCTAGAAGTCACTATTATTTCTCATCGTAACAGATTCCCCAATTCACTACCGCCAAAAACAAAGATAAAATCAAGGTAGTGTCAGAGGTACATAGTTTTCGGGTCAATTCATCATTCGAAACCTTCAGTTGGAAAATGAGTCGAGTACGACATACCGGGGAACCATTCTTCAGCCCACTCACAGCAGTGGCTTTTACAAAATTGCCCATGTGTTTGGAGAAAAGAACGCATATTCTGAAAACACTCCGAAGCAGAACATTATAATTGGTATCAACAGGAATTTCCCATATATATATATATACACACACACACACACACTCAAATAAAAACCACTTTTAGAAATGCAACAGAGGAAACGAAGCATGCTTAATCCAAACATAGAGAGAGAACATGAGAACCGTAATTTTTTTCCAACAAAACTAAACAAGGCAGGCTAACACATTGTAAAATAAGGCATGCATAGATACACATCAAACCTCCCTTCTACCACTAATTCAGCAACAGAAACCCATTAAAATAGGTAAAAAAGAAACCAGCAGTTATTATCATAGCTTTTCCTTTTCTATCTGTCAAAAGAAATTTAAACCTGATAAATACACAAGACTAAGGTAAAGTAACTCTTTCTGCCCATTTTTTTCCCCTAAACTTTCCCATTTCTTCTTTTCTCTCTTTGTTCGTATGACAGTTCTTTTTGTTTCATAATATTTTTCTGGCTTCAGTCTGCAGTCATTGGTTGGATGCAACATCTGAAACGGGCCTTGCGGACACTTGTCATAATCTCGGTCTCTGCATTCTCGAGCATTCTAACAACTTCAGTGAAGGGTGGCCTGACATCAGGGTTTGCATCCCAGCACCGGGTCATGATCTCGCTGAGAACAGGTAGGCAATCGTTGGGGACAATAGGACGGACTCCCTTATTTACGACTGCAAATGCTGCCTGCACTGCCGTCATGTTCTGGAAGGGGAGCATTCCTGTGATGAGTTCCCACAGAACGATACCGAAGCTGTACACATCTACTTTCTGTGTGTAGGGCCTGTGCTGGATCATCTCCCTGCAATTCCAATAAGGAATGCACTCAAGTAGCCACGTTGAGATGTTAAAAATTCAGCAGTAAATCAAAACCAACGAGTAGTAGAGATGTCAATTTTGCCACATACAAAGTGCCATCCAATGTTCAATCACAGCAAGGTACAAGAGAAACAGAAGTTTTCAATTGATAAATCCTTAATATGCAAAGAGCATGTAAGATGTTCAAAACAAGCTGATGATGAATTACTAAACAACTTATTAAAAGAAAAATCAAGCTGGTAATGTGACCAATATAGTTGTTCCTTCACTCTACACAATCAATGTATCTAACTGAACCAGTTTCTCTCAATAAGTCGAGTCCAGAATTAGGACAGAAGGATCAAGACAATTGAACAGACAACAATAAAGCAACCTGGCATTTTATTAATATGGAAATCTATTTCACTTCCTCTATATGGAATTCCCTTTCTGGATTACTAAGGCTTTCAAAACTTGATAAATTTTCTAATTTATATTGCAAGCACAGCTGTTTCCTCCAGTGTGTGATTGTTGTAGGACCAGAAAGTGCGACATAAACCTCCAAGGCTTTTCTTGAATAATTCTGGTTCAACATAATCCAAGTAACAAATTATGTTACCAGGCAACCACCACAATAGCCACAATCTTTTAAGAAACTATTGTTGATGCTTCCATGTAAACCTTGTCATGTAAATTTCGCATCTATATCTATATAATAATTTCCTTTTACTAGAACCCCTATAAAATTATAGTTTATGCCTTCGTATAAATAACAGAAGGGGATACTAATAATTTCTAACTATGAATAAGTATACATACGTCAATCTGCACATACATACTTACATATAGACATATATAAATATATGCCATTTTTGGTATGTGATTCTTGTTAATAGGTTGAGAAAAGTTTCTTCTTTTTCCTCTTGGTTTTCTATTGTTTCAAATTCTTCAGATTTAGAACTAGAACTCTGTTGTTTTAGATTTAACATATTAATCTTATTTATGAGATTAGTTATGTCATATTCTATATTTCTTTTTAATTCTTTTAACTCCTGTTTTAACTTGGTTTACTTCTTGTTTTATATATATTTACACACACACACACACACACACACATATAGAGTTAGGATCCGTGGACACAAGATTTGACATAAGTTTTTATAACTCCATCTATGAAGCATATTTTGAGAAACCCACCGTTGGATTAGATAGTCTCCCTATGTGGACCATGCATGCCTAAAATCAAGCTGATTCAAGATTAAGAACCGTTTCATCAACAAATGTGAGATTTTTGTTGATTAGAAACATAAGTTTTTGGACCGGATGGCAACCGATATCGGATCAACTTGATTTTTGGCATGAATAGTCTACATAGGGAGACTATCCAATCCAACGGTCGGCAAAATATGCTTCATAGATGGACGTTAGGACACAAGTTTTTATAACTCCATCTGTGAAGCATATTTGGAAAAATCCACCGTTGGATTAGATAGTCTCCCTATGTAGACCATGCATGCCTAAAATCAAGCTGATTCGAGATTAAGAACCGTTTCATCAACAAATGTGAGATTTTTATTGGTATATATATATATATATGTATATATATGTATATATACATATATAGATATATATATATATATATATGTGTGTAGATATATATATGTGTGTGTGTGTGTGTGTGTGTGTGTGTGTGTGTGTGTGTGTGTATTAAATATATTGGTAAAGGTCACCCTAGAGATAATGGGAAAAGAGTAAATAGTATCAAGTGTAATGGGACACTACTGCCACAACCGTGAATTCTTTCATATTTTTTTTTTCAGTGACACAATATACCCCAAAACCAAATAATACGCATGCTTTCATCCCATAATCCCATATAAAAACATTTTTTAAGATTTCAACTAAATTTTATTCAACTTAAGATCCTTCCAGTATGAATGACGTATTTAATGTAGTTTTTGGATATAATACCATCTTCTTATAACTTTGATATAATAACAAATTAACATGACTATAACAGCAACTAAAAGAAAAGGTCATTACTAATGCACATATCCAAAAAATATGCTCATACAGAACATTGAAAACCCTTTATGAACTGTCCGTTTCACAACAAAATGGACCATTATTTAACAGGCTAATTTATATATATTAACATATATACGAGGTAGAATCAAATTACACCTAGTATAGAACTTTTTACTCTTACACCCATCATTATCTTTTTTATAGAATCCACATTTTGTCATGTCCACAATTGAATTAAATATTCGTCTGACGGAAATCATGCATGCCAAATTTCACAATGATTGGATATCGGTAAGCATCTCATTCATAAATCCACATTTCTTTTGTTAAATAAAACCACAATTTTTGGGTGCTTTATGGATGGAATGATTCTGATCTCTGTGAGCATGTAGAGTAAGGAGATGACACATAATCCAACACTGGACTCTAGCCTCTTTCTCTCTAAATATATAAATATATGCAGGTATTACTTTATTGAGCATCCAACGATAATTACCACATATTGCTGCTGCAACCACCACCACCTCTGTAGCCACCATTGGCATCCCTAAACTAATACCATTGCCAATTTGCCACCACCCCACTAAACCACATCATCTCCTGTCAACACCAGCACACAACCACCGCTTCACTACCATTGCCACCACTTTGCCCAATACTCGAATTTAAAAAACAGCATAAAAGGAAACTTACCATTTGTATTAAATATTTTGAATAACCAATAGCCGATCCACCAAAAGAAAAAAGCAAACAACCAATATGCCCATTTCTTGTTATAGGAACCGTTTCCTTGCCATAAACTCACTTTCATAGTGTCTAGCTTGTCACGTCAAGTAAAAGGTTTTTCTTTCCTGATAGTCTCCCACATTAGGTGATTTTCTAAGATGTCCATGCCCTCCAACCTTTAATAATCTGCAACTAGAAAAATAGGGGAAGTTTGTGCTCGGAAGACAGCTAAAAACCTTTAATTAAACCTTTATGAACATTAAATATGAAAATTCGTGACATTATGGTAGGGTATTAAATATGAGCTGAGATAACACAGAATGGCAAAAAAGTTGTATCGTTGACACCAAGTATTTAGAAGAAGACTTTATCAAGTCAAATATAATTTGTGGTTTGGTGCTGACTCCAAACACCCTTAGGTGCCGATTCCTAAGGTTTTCTCCGTTTTTGTTTTTGTTTTTGTTTTTCTTTATATATTTTTTATTTTTTATTTTATTTTATTTTATTTTGTGTGTGTGTGTGTGTGTGTGTGTGTGAGGTCGTCTCCCATCAAAAACCTAAATAAGACTTGAGTCGATTGGGACCCAAACATTTGAATGCGCTAAATGAAAAGGGACTGACACTTGACTCTCTATCCTAGAAACAATTGGCACATGATGCTTCTATCTCAACTGATGTGCTTCGTAAGACAATGACTCAATGACTCAATTTGATGACACTCAAGAACCAAGAACTTGAGATTTTGTAGAGAGGGGTGTCCTAGGCGATGGTGATATTCCATCGAAGAGACTAAAGACTAGAGAGCTACAAAAGATGAGGAACCATCACTGGTAAAATAATAGAAGACGCCAATCTCATGCCTACCACCGATTGTCTTCTTGGTCTTGAGATCTTGAAACACACCATGAGTGGGAAAAAAATTATCACAAAACAGTTAAAAAGACATAGTAATCCTACTAATATACACGAGACTAAGGGGAAATTTAGGCATGTATAGAACCCAGGTAAGGGAAAAAGTAGAATTAAAATTAGCATTGCCAACCCAAAGGTAGGTGAGGTTGATCCATCTACTAAAATAACACTCAATAAGGAAACAAATTGTTGCAAATGAGATAACATACTTGACATGGCCAACATATAATTTGTAGCCCCTGAGTTAATGACCCATGAATTAAGACAGGTTAGGAAAGCAATAGGAGTACCTGTCTGGGCTAGAGGAGCGGTGGAGGGAGTAGTAGAGTTCAATGATGGAGACAAAAGACAGCGATACTAATCATCGAGAATAGATATAACCTATGAAACAGGGGCAACTAAAGTAGTAATCTCAACCGATGAGGAAGCCGTAGTAGTAGGAACACTAGCCTGAAAATCAACATCATCATTTAACATGGTCAGATTAGCTAAGGGATTTCCATGAAGCTTCTGAGAAAAATTAAACATGTGGGTATCACCATCACAATGTGTGCAAGATTGAGAACCACGGCCCCCACCACAGCCACAGCCTCCATGACCACCTCTAAAGTTTTCACCATCCCCCATGGTGGTGGTGGTAGCTAAAGTTGATTTATCAAGACGGTTAACCCAAAAGAAGTAGTCAAGTCAGATAAAGAAGCCTGACGAAGTCAACTAAAAACCTCACTACGAGAGGGGTTTGTTACCTAATATTTGGGATTTAATTGAATTAAACAAAGATGGAAGACCAAAAAGAACTTGAGCTACCCACATACAATCATGTTACCGTTGCCTAGCTTTAATTGATACAGATTGGGCTCCTCACAAATTTTTTGAAACTTAGAATAATAATCTTCCAAAGATTGACTGACCAATAAAGAAGTAGTCTAGATGAAACTTGTAAATCTGAAAGATTATTAGTACCAGAGTATAGCTCCCAAGCCTATTCTCACATAAGTTTCATAGTGGATAGAAAAGCAAGACTGCAACTGACATTAGATTTCTTACTAATCCACAAGCTACTAAGGATCCGACATCCTCAACCCTCCAATTATCGTAAGTTTTATCAGTAGAGGTAGGGGGATGGGGATCATCAGTTAAAAACTTAAACTTCTTTCACCCAAGCAAGAAAACCTCAATGGCTTGAGCCCAAGTGTGCATAATTTTACCATTCAACCAAATGGATGTGATTGGAAGCAAGTTCGGTGAGAAAAGAAAGCTAAGGTTCATGCTCTTTTCACATTCCATAACACAAAACCAACCAAATAATAAGTCTTAGCCTAAATCTCTATTATTATATAAAACACAGTTTGCTTATGTGGCATGCCTCTTTGGCCTTTCCTCACTCATTCTCTTCTCTCATTACCTGTGACCCCACTTTTAAACTGACATGGCACTCTTAAATTAGTTCAAGAAATTAATTTAAAGAGGAAATCCATAAATATTGACCAGACACTTGGACAAATTAAATAGGAAACTCAAGAATCTTAGGAAGGAAAAGTAATAATAAATAAAGCATGGTAATAATGAATACCAAAAATTACTATACCTTGATTAAACCAGTTTGACTTGGAAATCGTTAAAAGGAAAAAAAAGAAAATAATAATAATAATTAAAGTTTTATAATATTGAATCCTCAATTTAATATATGTACATATAAATTAAGTTAAAACAATATATAATATTACTGCATAATAATCATAAAATATTCTATACAATTCTGTGTATTGCGCGGGTTACCATTCGTGTATAAATATAAATAACATTAAATAAACAACAACAAATTGGCTGAAAAGTAAGCACAACTCAATCTAGGCCACCAAATTGTAAGGTCCTGAAATAAATTGTATTATAATTATGATAGTATTATGATAATTATTATTAGATTAAGATAATTATGATAATTATTGATGATGTGACATTACGAGTACATTATGTTTAGTATTTTAATTGTCTTATTTAGTATTACTATTGTTGTGAACTAAATATATAGGTAATTATTATTATATGTGTTATGTTACTTGGGAAGACATGTGTAAGATGTATATTGGGTTGCATATAAAGGTAGCATGAGGTGGCAATTATATCAAGATGTGGCAACTTAGTAGCATGTGGTGGCATAAGATAGCATGAGGTGTAGATGATATGGCAATGATAGTAGGAGGTGGCAATTATAAAGCACGAAGTGGCAAAGTATAGAAGCATGAGGTGGCATAAGTTAGCATGAGGTGGACAATGAAGTGGCAAAATATAATGTTTAGATTCACATGCAAGTGATAGTGTAAGAGAGGATTTCATGCATAATGACTAGTGTCCATATCTAACCACATGTCAATTCCCTATTCAATACACTAGTTGTGCATCCATTAATTCACCGTTTGGTCCTATAGAGTCTTAACATCTTTGTGACACATGTCATCACTATATTCAACCACTCAATATAAATAGCTCATTCTTTATCTCATTAAATATATATAAGAGACAGAGACAGAGGCAGAGACAGAGAGAGCGGAAGATGTAGAAAGAATGAGAGAAAAGAGATGAAGTGAAAAGAAATAAAGAGAGAAGAGAGTCTCAGCCAACAGAGAAAGAAAAGAAGAAGAGACTCAATTCTTGGAAAAATTAAGGTAGGGATTCTATTCCTTCCATGAATAAGAGTATGGTTTACATAAATAAAGTGCATGATTATGATTTATAAAAATAATGATGAAAGGAATTTATATGATGGTAAACTATGCCTACTTTCAAATATACTTATGTGTAATGATTATGATCTCTGGAAAATTTCATATCCATTGAACCATGTTGCATACTTTTATTCAAATTATAAAGTATTGACAACAAAGCTGTTTTGGAAGTCCCTACTGTATAAATCCTCACTTTAATAATTTAGTACATATAATTTCACATGCTCTAAATTCATGATTTTCGGTTAGCATACTATTTATTATGTCTATTTTCATATGACACAAGTTCCAAGCCTATAGCTTTTAAAATAAAACCTATTTTTAAGCTGGCTTATTATTTTTATCGTATTGGGATTTGAGTTTAGTTTTTAAATATTCAGGAATTAGGTGATTCACATGTGTATAAAGTGAGTTAATTTTTAAAGGTGATATGATTATATTTTCAGCATTAAAAACTTCAATGTGTTCAAAGTTGTTATAGATAGAAAATGATTATTTTCTATTGAGTTTGAAATTCTTGAAACCCTCTATTTGTTAAAAGTTTATTTTGTGAAAAGTTTTACAAAAGTATCTGAAAGGATTTATGAGAAAAGTAGGAGCCATGTTTGGATTTCAAAAGGCTTGAGATGAATTATATGAATATTTGAAATTTGAGGGTTGAATGCCCATTTTCTGTTTAAAGTGGAACTTTGGCTCCCGTCCTTGAATGCATTCCTAGCTGTTATGTAGATAAATTTCCCTGGTTTAGCAAGAAGGGTGTAGAAAGCCCTTGGGTGAAAGGCCCTAAAGGTTTATTCCGGAATGGTTATCCTTATGGTTGGTTGTCCACTTGATGAATAGTTTATGTTTTCCTCCTAGAACATGGATGGTGTCCCTCCTGTGATGGATGGGTGTAAAAGTTTTGAAATATGGGGACAAAATCAGGTCTATAAAAACTGCATGACTGATGTGTATCGGTGATTGCATTCTTAGATATTTCAGTTACTAAATTCTAATCTTTTAATAAGGGATATTCTTTAATGTTTTGTGACATGTGTTCTAGAAATATTTATATCTGTCATAAATAATTTTCCAAATTATGATTTGGAAATGAAATGCGTATGAGAAATAATGATGAATATGAAAATATGACTTTATTTCACAAGTTTCTAATTATTGGTTATATTATATATGTTTTTAAACTTTATTCACGTTATGGAATATTATATCTACACAGCAGTGTTGCTGACCCTACCATTCTACAGGTGTTAATAGTAATAGGGCAGTTTAGACGAGGATAATTCATAGTTATTAAAGGCGCAAGGCACACCTAAGGCGCAAGGGACTCCTTGGGCCTAGGCACAAGGCGCAGGAAAAAGCGTGGGCTTCAGGGAAGTGAGGCGCACATTTTAAAGAAAATAAATAAAAAATATTTTATCAAATGCAGCAAACAAAAAATAATCAATTTAAACATATAAAATTGAATACTCTTGTCTTTTGGCCTATAAGCTCAATTGGTTAAAGCATTGTGCAATAGCATAGAGGCTGTAGGTTCAAATCCACAATCCTTTTGTTGTGAATCTCCAGAATCCATATGTAATAATTAGCCTAAGTAATCTAGACCCACAAAGCACACAAAGTCACAAATCACAATTTACAACCATGACTGACATTGTTTCCCAACAACAAATTAACAAACTATAAACAGCAAACATTGTTGTGCAACACTAATTAAAAAGATTTCTTGTAATCTAGTTCACTAAATAAAAAAATTTCTAGTAATCTAGTTCACTAAAGTTTATTTAACAATTTAACTCAGCTTGAGAAAAAGCAAATGGAAGTAATTGACCGATTGGTTTATAAAAAGCAGCAGAAGCAAATGGAAGTAATTGACTAATTGGTCTGATCAAGATAGGTAGATAAAAACGACAATTAGAAAATATAAATGAAGAAAATACATAGAAGCTGTTCGAAGAAGTATATATAATAAGAAAGAATAAATAATGAAAATCAGAAAATAAATTTGAAGAAGCAGCAGAAAAAAGACACAAACTTGCTTCAAAAAAGACACAAACCTGTTCGAAGGAATAAAAAAAATGAAATCAGTAAATAAGATAGAAGAAGTAGAAGGAAATAAATTTGAAGAAGTAGAAAAAGGAAACAAAAAGGTTTGAAAGGGGAAAAAAAAAAGAGGAAGAAAAAATTCTCTATCAGTAAATAAAATCGAAGAAGAAGAAGAAGAAGAAGAAGAAGAAAAAGGAGAGAAAAAAGACAGCACATTACTTGTTTAAGGGGGGCAAAAAAAAAAAAAAAAACAGAAGAAGAAGAAGAAGAAGAAGAAGAAAAAAATCTCTATCAATTAATAAAATTGAAGAGGACACTAAGGTGCACCTTGAATGAGCCCTGCACCTCAAAAAAAAGCCCAAAAAAGCGCGCTTTTGGATCTTGCCTCGCCTAGCCTAAAGTGAAGCCCAACAGCTGCGCCTGCCTGAGCCTCCCGCCTCAGGCGCGCTTTTAACAACTATTTAGGATTGTGCGGCGGCAATTGGTTTTGTATTGTGTACTCTGTGAGCAGTTGATTATGAAGTTGAGAGACTTTGTGTATATGTACTGTTTGTATGATATAAAAGTTTGAATGTATCTTACTTATATATGTGCATTATATTAGGTGTCTAGAGGTTGGGGATGTGAGACAGTGTTATGGATCAATGTTCAAGGTGCCAATTTGTATTGTCCATATAGTTTTCACAGCAGCTCAACTAAATTTAAATTTTTTTAGAAATTTTGAAAAGACAGGTTTTATATAAATGATTTTTTTTTTTTTAATATTTATATGAGACCACAGATTATTTTTATTGTTTAAAAATCAAGATTTCTTTTGTAAGAATGACTAAGTTCTTTTACTATTAAGTTTTAATCACGCTTTGAAAATTCGGGGTGTGACACAAAGAATGCCAAAATGCACCCAATAAATCCAAGAGAAAAATCCCCAAGCATGAACACATCACTATAGTTAGAGAAAAATGGGATAGCCATCACTAATGCCAGAAAACAGAGGCAACGGTTGAGCCCTAGGTTGCCAATAGCTCCATAGAGGGTGGGTCAGCACCCCAGGGTCTTGCAAAGAGGTGCAAGGTGAAGGTAAGTCGAGCCTTAAGGTTTGTTGAGGGAGAGAGGACCAAGAGAACAACTGTCGACGCTTGTAAAGGAGGTTTCAAGGCTGAAAGGGAGGTCTTGGGGGCTCCATGGTGGTCCCCTGAGGTTGGAGGGTTATTGGAGGGTCCAGCTAGGTGATGCAGTACAAGGTTAAAACCTCAACCTAGACTACAATAAAGGCCCCAGGAAAAGATAATTTGTAGGTTTTCAGGGCACTGTGAACAGATACCGTTAACAGTACCTGTGAATAGTGCCCATGAACAGTAGTACCCTGTGAACAGTAACTCTAGAAAAAGAAATAAGAGAAAAGAGAAGAAAAAGAAGAAAGAAGGAGATAAAACCCTAAACCACTAGGGTTTGTTTGAGATCCACACTCAAACACAAAGAAGAGTTCCACACTCAAAATAACTTTTATTCCATCAACTCCCCTCTTATTAGAGCTATTACAAGCTTATTTATAGAGTTCTAATATGCTTGCTCCTCAAGTTAACTAAATTTCCTATTCTATCAAGTTATAATTCTACTAGGTTTCTAATATAACTAGACTACTAATTATGACTCCCATAAGTAATTAAGCCCAACCCATTACAAATAACATAAAGCCCATAAAGCTGGCCCATTCCCTAATTATACTAAAATTACTAAAATACCCTTATAAGAAATATGATATTCCCATACAAAGAATACCCCCAATAAATCCAGCTTTTCTTTTTCTTCTTAACACGTTCTGCATCACTAGGCCAACGGTGGTTGTCGACTGTTGTGGTGGCATCAAGCAGATCTCGTAGGGGCTATATGATCTCATTCAAGGTTGCTTGAGAGTGGAAAGCAGTCACCGAGGTTCGCCAAAGGTGGACACCAGTCATTAGAGGGCAGTCAGGCTACAAAATACTGCTTTGATACAATGTGATAATAATGGTATGAGGGTTTGATGATTCAACTCTAACCCAATAAACTATTATTTATATTAAAATAAATCAAATACATAAAAGGACAAATCTACCCCCCACACTAATCACATATTACATCTCATAACACTTCTAACAAATCCAACCCTTCTTTCACCCAAGCATTAAGTGTATAAGAATCTCCCTCCATGACAATATCTCTAAGATAATGGGCTTCAGCATAAACTAGACTCCAAAAAAGAACCTCGATCTTTGCCTTAATAGGAAAACCTTCACCAAAGTGTAAAAACTAAAAAATAAAAAAATAAAAATAACACACCCATTACCAAGGACTTTAATATCGATATCGATGGATATATCGAGGGTCCAAAAATGTGGATATATCGGATATATCGTTGGATATATCGACAATATCGATATCGTTTTAAAGATATAGTGGATATTATGAGTTAAACATGGATATTTTTATTGAAACTCTGGGAAACAATGATTTAAACTCTAATACACAATCTAGCATCAAAATATTGCAATTTAAATATGTATAATACAAGTATGTGTTGCGTAGGGTATAAAAAATATACCGCGCTAAGCAAATAAATAATAGAAAATTTTGCAAATTCAACATTTAGATGTTATATAACATTGAAATAGATTTTTGTAACATTTAAATATAGAGTGCTATTAGACCAAAGGCCATTGGTTTGAAATAATATTTTAAATCATGTGAAATAATAAGCATAGTAAAATGTACAGATATATGTGAATCCTAACCTATTCTAATGTGTAAAAATTTCACCAAAAATCAGCAAAAGGGCATTTAAACATGGCAGTGTCGATATCTTGAACGATATCAGCGATATATCTTCGATATCAACGATATATCTTCGATATCTTCGATATATCCTCGATATTTTCGATATATCTTCGATATCTTCGATATATCTTCGATATATCGCTGATATCGTTCGATATTTTTTTTTTTGAAAATTTTTCAATTTCGCAACAATATATCGTTTCGTTACCCTCCGATATGGCGATATATCGCGATATATCGTCGATATATCGCGATTTTTAAGTCCCTGCCCATTACGGCTTCTAAAAATGCCGATAACCCACTAGGACAAGGAGAAACCATTAAAATTAAGCCACATTCTACCAAGGGCCACAGGAATCCAAACACGTATTTTTACTCTCTTAAGGGGTGAAATAAACAAACTGCCTTCCAATACTTCACCTTAAACTAGAACGGCCAACATGACCAGCCTGCCAACAAAACCAACCCACACTTCCCCAATCCGTTTGCATGTGGGTCAGAGATTTGGGAAAGGGTTTGGTTTGAGTACAGAATTCTCAACTTATTACATTCACTTACCAAATTTGACAACATATTACATGATCCTTTTAAAAATTAACTATTTATTAAAAATATATAAATGTTTAAATAAAATAAAATAAAATAAAATAAAAACAACAACAACAACAACTAGAGCACAATGTCACAATCAAGCAACTATTGACAAGAAGAATGACCAGTGTTTTTTTTTTTTTTTTTGGTTGGTAAACTGGGGGCAGAGCCCAAAAAACCAGTTTTCTTTCTTTGGATCAATTAAATTGGAAACTTAAGACACATGCAAAACTTTATTTATCACTTTTTCAAGCTTTGGCTCCCTATACCCAATGTTTAATTTTGAGATTGATTTGGATGAGAGTGAAATGGCTTGATGGGTATCAAGACTACCCTTATGGCCAACTTTCCAGGCTTTGATGGTGCATGCGGCAAGTTGCATTGGGATTGTGCTAGGCTTGCTATCATTTGGGCTATCTGGGAGAAATGAAACAGAATAAAATTTATAGATAAAATCTTGAGCACAACCACAATTTTGAGAGAGTTAAGGTCTTAGTCTTCAGCCTCCAAATGGGTTTTAGTTTGCCATTAAATCCCTAAGATCCCCCCGGTATACATCATTGGAAACCAGAAAATTGTATGTTCTTCTTCCCACTTATTGCATATCTCTGTGATTACTTGGTCCCCACCAAGAATGCTTTCAGACTCAATGGGGATGGTTGCTGCTTGTGTAACTCAAGGAAAATAAGGATACGAGATTTCTGCATAGACTTCTAACAGAACTATCATCATCACCTTTTCATTACCACAAAGGTGGGGAAATTCTTGTTTAGTGAAGTTTCTAGCTTTTAGGAGTGGACTTATGGAAGCAATGTCTAGAAAGATTCACCACATAAACCTAGGGGGGCATGTAGAGCATGTAGAGAATAAGACAGGTGGTTCAAGTGTGAGATAGTTTCACCTCATTTGAAACATTGTCAACCTTCTCACTCGCCTCAGAGATACCTTCACTTGGGTTCCCAGATCAACCATTTTAATCGCTGGTTGTTTTTCCAAGAGAAGTGCTGTCACTTTAGAATCCTTTGTAGGTGATTACCTACCTTTGTAGTATTTACCTTTTCAGTTCCTTCTGCTTTCTATATGTATCTTTTTCTTTCCTATGACTATCTTTGTTCCTCCTTGAGTCCTTCTGTATACCTACTGTTCTAATTTCATTTGACATCTTCCAAATAAAATATAAAACAATAAATCCAACTTCCCTGTTCTACAATTAAGCAACTTGAGCACATTCATAATATTTCAAGCATTTTAGTTCTCTTATGATTTCTCAAGATTTTTTAGAAGCTAACTAATATATGTTTTGTATAATTGTATCCTTGAATAAGTTATGCATGGGCAATAATGATGATAGTGAATGGAGAAATGATGATTTTAATCAATGAATTTTCAGACTTCATAGCAAATATGGATCAACTTCAAGCATTAAACACTAAATACAATTTAATATTGAATATTCACGTCCTATTTGGTAAAGTAAAAAGCTTGAACAGTAGCACATTAAGTGAACATTTATATAATATAATATGTAGGAATTTTCCTACTTCCTCCATAGTAGTCCACTTTCTACATGATTCTTTTGGAATATTTTAAGGCAATATTTTTGCATATCATATCGTCTAAGTTCATACCGAGACTAGAATCTTTTGGGTTAGGTTCATAGCACAACATAAGTCAGTCTGACATCAAACTTTAAAACCCAGCATCCTAGAGCATGAACCAAATAACTAATCCATCCCAAAATATGGCTCAATCCACCTGACTCAAGGATATAACAGATGCCAAACTGTTCAAGTTTCAACCCAAGATAATGCCAACTCAAATTTGTAATTTTAGCTTGAATTCACTCAGGTTGGATCATGTTACTTTTCAACCATGAGCTGAACCACCCAAATAAAACCTTATACTTTGCATTGGGTTGATTCTGGATAGGTCAGGTTAAGTGACAGTTGGCATAAGAAAATGAATGAATGTTACCACATAAATATATAATCCAAATGTATAAGAAATCATCTATATACTAGTTAGTTCTAGAGTTAAATCAATTAACTCCAAACCTTACCTTAAAACCCAAGTACAACACCTATCAGGTCGTATCACCAACCTCTGCAGGTACAAGGCCTACCCATACCAAGACTTAAACCTATACCTTAAATACACTGCAGTGAATCAGTTTATTTCTAACAGAAGCGACAAAGTCCTGATATTATTAGTACTGGTTGCCACCAGGCCAAAATTACACCTGTCCATTAGGTCATCTAACTGAACATGGAGAGGGAAAATGCATGCAAATTTACAAGTTCCTTCATTCATGTAACATCACCAAATCAATCTTATCAGCCATCTCCAAGCACTGATCAATCAAATAAATAAGGAGCAGTAAAAAGTTTATATGTCCCTCCTAGTTAGAGCACTGTTATATTTCTCTAGTGTACAGAGGTTGAACTTTGATATCCTGCCACGCCAAAAGAAATTCCAATGTATTAATGCCCTTGGTCTAAATGACCTTAATAATAACGTACAGGATAATGCATTGTTTTAAACTCAGAAGAACAAAAGAGGCCAAGCAAAGCTTTGATTATCAATATTACATTGACTCCCTCAAAAGACATTTTCTTTTTCTTAGATAGTAAACAAAAGCGGGCATCCTGAGGCTGAAAATCATACATATGTAAATTCAAGGCTAGTGCAGGAATGAACGTAACAATCCAAAGAGAATTTAAGGGGAAAAAAAAAAGCGGAATTTTGTGTTGAGTCAAACCAGCATATCCAAAACAGGAAGTCACAGATGCATCTTCAAACTAGAAAAGCCGGTAAGTAGTGACATTTACAATAGACTGATAAAACTTAGAGAACTGATGCTTCCACTGTGGGTATAACATGGGATTTAAAATAACAATAACTTCTCTGCTTGTACTATTGAAGGAATTGATCAATAATTTATTCTTTAGCATATAAGTTATACATGGATAAAAGAAGAAATAATATAAGACATATAAGGAGGAGAAATCTAAATTCTAACCTAATTTAAACGTCACCATTTTTATTGAGAGACATAAAAAATAAAAGTATGAGAAGCAAGGAAGTGCTATAATCTTCTATCAGACATGGACAATTAAGATTCTATACAATACAACAATAAAAATCTTAATCAGAAACCAACATCCACCCCACTAAAATGGCAGCTACGCGTAGAATGCACAATCTGGAATTTCTCCACATAGACAAAGTTGTTGATTATCATGCCAATGTCTCTTCATGTGAAGACACAATATTTCCTAAAGCAAAACTAAGATTCCTAAGGTATGATAATCAATCAAAAAGAGAAATCCCCACATTTACCTTGAAAATATAAGCGGGTATTGAACAACATCAAATTCGAAATACCATACAGACATGCCAAATAAATTACTTGCCACGGGATAAGACTGCTGGAGGGGGTGTCCTAGGGGTGGAGAAGGCTCAAGTATGTGGCATTCTTTAATATTGAGTCAAATAAAAATAAAATAAAATATGAGGACAGCTGCTGACACTGATGTATCAGAGAAAGTGGCATGACAATGCACCATAATAAAAATAGTTGCATAATTATATGAATATATGTATAACATTTATAAAAATTTGCAACAAAAACCGTACAAAAAGTCTTAAACTTAGCAGCATGGGAAGATTATCCAACTAAATAAGAAAACCAACGGCAAAGCAATGAAGTAAAAAAAAAAAAATTACGAGAGAGAGAAAGAGAGAGAAACATAATATTGGACAGTTTTAGAAGGTAGAAGGCTTACGGAGCCATCCAGCGGTACGTCCCTGTCTCTGGGGTCATGCCTTCAGTCTGCACCTCAATACGGGCAACCCCAAAATCTGCAATTTTGATGGATTTGTCGGTGAAAATCAGAAGGTTGTCAGATTTCAAATCCCTGTGAATCAACCCTAATCCATGCACATACGCCATCCCCCTAGCAACATCCAAGGCTTGCTTGACTGCCAACTTCAAGGGAACTGATCGGTTCTGTCGCTTCATCAAGAACTGCCTTACGGAACCCCCCTTCGCATACTCGGTCACAATACACCAAACCAAAGGCTTACGGCATGCCCCAATAAACCGAACAATGTTTTGGTGCTTTAGTGTTGCCAGCATCATGACTTCCTGCTGAAATTGTTGCTCCATCAACTGTGCCTTATCTGGGTCATTTTCCGGCCTCTCCAAAATCTTGATAGCAGCATCTTCACCATTGTAAGCACCTCTGTAAAGTTTCCCAAAAGCCCCTTGTGCAAAAGCCGGCCCCATATTAAGCTTCCTCAGATCAATAGTCCACTCCTCAAAATTCTCAAGCCCTTCTGTTGGGGAATTGCAATCCATTAGAGCTTGGGCCAGTGCATCATCACTTAAAGCATGTGTGACTCTTCCTCGATGATTAACACTCTGAGCAACAGTGTAGTTGTCGTTAACACGTCGCCGCAAGCCCTGGTGGTTCAAGATGCGAGTGTGGGAATCATTAGATCCCACACTACTGTTGTCCAAAGACATCGCGACAGAGCCTCCACCATTGCTTGTTTGCAAACTGTCAATTGACATGTTGGTACCATCACCGAGTTTATGGTAGAACCCTTGCGACAGATCATAATAGTTGTTATCATGATTGTTTAGGCCTATGATTCCAGTGAATTTTGGACCACCCTCCAACATTTTTCCCGTCCTGACCCACAAACACTCAAATATCAATTATTCCTTCTTCAACATCAGGACTTCCAATCTCCAACCCCACAATTAATGACCCTAAGACAATCCAAAAATATTTCAGAAATTATGCCTATCATCAGAAATTTTTTATCTTTTTATTTCTATTTTTCACAAGCTTAAACCCTTTAGAGCTCCAATGGAGCCACACACACACACACACACACACACACACACACACACAAATGCCTATCTCAGATAAAAGATATTTCTTTAGAAAGCTAACTGAACAAGCACGATAGATTTGACTTTAGGGTAAAATATCCATTCCCACAAAAATGGAGCCTTGCGGGAAAAGAGAAATTCTGGAATATTTTCTCCAGAAACTAAAGAATTTTGTTTTTATACACACACATACACACACAAATAAAATAAAATAAAAAAGGCCACTAAAATTGCAATTAACTTATAAAACCCTAAAAATATAAGCCCAAAAAAAAAAAAAATCATGAAATTTTCATTTCATTATCTTCCAGTATGGGTGTACAGCATGTAATGGTAATTTGTGAACTAAACCCACCAAAAGACTTAGAACAACCCAGAATACATAGAATAAAGGCTTGAAATTGAAATTGAAATTGAAATTGGGGGATTTTCTCAAACCAAAATCAAATGATGTGAAACAATTAACGCCATCAAAGAAAGCCAAGAAAAAGTTACCGAACCCAATTCCCGGATTGAATCAAAACATACCTCAATCGATGGTTGACTTGTCGGAAACCGATTAGAGCATCGAAAGTGTGCGAGATCGAACCAAAACGCGTCTTGATTCGTTAAAAAAGACCTGACACTGCCGACGACCACGACGACCGGTTTGGCAGAGAAGAAGCAAGAAAGAACAAAGAAAGGGAGATTTCTTTTTTTCTTTTTTTCTGTTTTTTTTCCTTTTTTTTTTTTTTTTTTTTTTTTTTTTCGAACAGATATATTGGTCTTATACTACTGGCAGCTGGTCATGGTCTCATTTCTTTGTTGCCATTTGTTTATTGAGATCATTGCTTAATATATTAACGTGGGGAATTTTCGATACGGGGGAAATTTTCGATTCATCGGGTTACGGAAAAATAATTACATTTCAATGTGAAATGATACTAACTTCCTAATAAATAACTACTAACTTAACTAACAATTATTACTAACTATAATTGTTTTCTTATTCTAGGATGCCATTGCCCCACAGGCTCACATTTGCATGTCGGGGTTTGTATCCATCATACCATACACTTAAATGATCACATGATTTTGACAGTCCAATTCACTCTGTGTTATTATTATTATTATTATTATTATTATTATTATGTAGGGAGTTGATCAAGTGCAAATCGTTTAGATCGTCCATGACAAATCACACGATTAGGAGTTATGCATGGTTTTCACGTGCACACGCATATTTGTCACGTCTGTTCGTGATTGTATGATCCCGTCTGAGATTGATTATACTAAACCATATTTAAGTTTGGATCATCTTTTGATTCTTCCTCTAGTTTCTTTTATTATTTATTTATTATTTTCATGAGATGATAATCTTTTTAATTATGAAGTTGACCTTGATGATTAAGAGTCACTAGAAATCTGCCACTTGTCCCATGTATATCAATATTTATACTACTATATAAAAGAAAGTATGTTGCGAGGCATATTTCTTATACTTCCCCTTTTAGTTCATATTGAAGCACCGCATCTCTCACAAGTTAAATTCCTTAAAAAATCTTGAGAAGCAAAAAAATAATACGAATAAATTACACGAAATCCCCCTAAATAACAAGTTGATTTTCAAACAACCCTTGAACTTTAAAAATAAACATATAACCCCGTAAACTATCAAATTGTTACTTTGCCCCATTTATGAATTTAGTGTATATTTTTACTATTTTTTTTATTTTTTTATCAAACTTATAATATTGTCAAATTTAATTCTTAAACCAATTGTAAAAGTCTATTTTATGCATTAAATCCATTTATGACATCACATAAAGCTCAAATGATTCATTTTCATTAAATTTTCTAATGACAATACAATTTGATAGTTTACGACTTTAGGGGGTTATTTGTTCAATTTTAAAATTCAAAGCTTTTTTTTTTTTTTTTTTTTTTTTTTTTGAATGGAGGAATTTATGTAATTTATCTAAACAATGATTAAGGTATGCTAATAGCTAATATTGAATACCAAAAATTACTACACATTCATTATCGAAAATTATCTAATGTTCATTAAAACCTGTCACTACCCCAAAAAAAAATCCCTTAAGGGTTTAGAGGTTTTTAACGGGATGACTCGGATTGGCGTGGAATAAGGGTTGTTAAAAATGGATGGATTTGAACAAATTGATTAGCGTCAATTTCAAGGGCATCTTGACTAGTCTAAACATGCGGACATATTCGGAACAAGCAAGACTATAGAGTCGTCACCAATCATGGGTTTAAGGACATGATTGGTCATCCTATGGTCTATTTGAAAGTAGGTCCATTTGAGTCCCAAAAATAAATCCATTTGAGATTTATTTGAAAATTGGTCTATTTGAAGATTATTTGAAAAATTGAATGACTCTTAGAGATCTGTGTGATTAGAGATTGAGGTTAAAGAAGTTTGGTTACAAGTGAGGAAGGTGTTAGGTACCTCACATTGCCCGTTAGAATCCAACGGTTTCCGATTTTGATAATGTTTCTAATTTAAATCCCTTATTGACATTATTAATTTCCTACGTAACCATTTTGACATTAAATATCCCTTTTAAAGGATGATGACTCGAATGGCGATTTTGAAAGACAATGTTTTGGAAAAGGTCCTTAGAGGCATTCAAACCTGAGTTGAGTAAAAGATGTTTGAAAACATGCCTTTAAGGGTTTGTTTTAGAATCCTTTTGAAAAAGACCACAAATTTTCCTTCATTCTCAAAAATGAATGTTTCATATCAAATTCGTTTACTCTCAATGGAGAAAATATCCCTATCTTACAATTGTAGAAATTGAATTTTAAAAAATGGTGGAAATGAGAATGATGTGATCCCATTTTCAATGAATTGTTGCCAAGTATGCATCAACCTTAGACTTAAGGAATGTTCACGACTTTTGGACGCGTTGAAAGGGGGTTGAAGTGGATACTTTTTTAAAGCATTTGAATATATGTAAAAGGGGTGTTCTCTTTTTGAGAATAAGTGAAGTCTTTTGAAGACAAATGTTCCTTGTTTTTTAGGGAAAAATTATATTTTTGGACAAAATAGCACTTTTTGAAATGCAAATAGGGTTCATTTTATAAAACGAGAATGTAACTTTATAATGTTCTAATCCTATTGCAAAGGGATTGTCTGCATAGAATGATGGTTTTGGAAAATTGTTTCCGTGCATTAGAATGACTTTCAAAAAGGGAGAGTGTGCTTTTAATGAAAAGATTTATTTGGACTGTTATTTGGAACGAACTCTTCAATACACATTAGAGTATACTTTTTGAAAACCACTAAAGGGCATTGGATTGCAACCTTTTATTGAAAACGTTCTTTGAGCATAACTTGACTTGGCCATTTCATGAGATCCATCTTTAAAAAGAATTTAGAGTTGCCTAAACTTAGTTTTTTTGTATAGAACTTGTATTTGGAAAATCATTTTGCCAAACTTTGGGACAAGAAAATTGTGTAAAAGATAGTTGATTTTAAAATGATGTTTAATGAAAACGTCCCAAGGCTTAGAAGTTTCACAAAAATGAATTTAGGCAACAAAGGACTTTAAACTTTTGCAAAAACTTTTGAGGTGAAATAACAAGAGTGTTTGAAAACTAATCAAAATGGAATAGCCAAATGAAGCTACAAATGACTTTTAGATTTTATGCCCTTTTGTGGGAATGTTTAAGATACCTTGAAAATCACTTGAGAATTTTTAGAGAATTTTCTGGGTTTAGGAATAGGGTTTTGAAAGCCATGAAGTGGATGAAAATAACTTGGGTGTTTTGGTCAAAACAATGGAGGCCTTTCCAAAACCAGTGGTAAAAATAAAAAAATAAACAAAATGGTCTAACATGGTTTCCTCTGGTGACCGTCCAAGCTTGGACGGTTACCAAAGGAGGTTGAGCTAAATGGTCTTTTTTAGAGGCATGGACACAAACTGCTACCCCTTTGGAGGCAGCCTATGTTTTTTAGTCATTTTGAGAGTTCTAGATTTTTTTCATGAAATTTACTTTGGTGGGATGACTTGAGACACATAAAGGAACATTCTCAAATATTTTTGGAATTTTTAGAAATGATTTGATTGGATTTTGAAGCACGAAAAGTGGGATAGACAGAATCTGCCCTCGTTTAGGCATATTTGGAATAGTTTATTGAAAATGGTAACAAATGAGTTTTTCGAAAGTTGAAATTTTTATCACATAAAATAGGGATATTAGGTAGTCCCCTGGATTTTTGGTGGATTTTTATAGTATGTTTTGGTGGGTCAAAAAGTCAAGCCAATTTTATGGTAGTAGCCTGCCATGCTAGGGACATATTTGCAAACTTAGGTGTTTAGGTCATGTCCATAGCATGGTGGCTTACCCAAAGCCCGTTGATTTTATTTGATTAACATGGATATCGATAAATAATAGTCATCTTGCAAGAAACTTTGGAATAAACACATTTAATAATCAAGAGATACACAAACACTATCAACCTTGGCAAGGTTTGGGATTCATGAATGTGATGATTATTGCTTCTGATAATCACAAGTGTATAAAATGAGGGTCAAGGGACCACAACCCCGAGGAGGGTTAGTATAACGCAAGTTAGATGTTAGCAACCGTTTTAAGTGATTTGATTATTGTCCTTGCATTTCGCCAAGTGTAGGGATGTTGAATTAAGTCCTTGAACTCCATAGCAAAGGGATTAATTATGTTTGAGTTGATAATTTACCAACAAGGAAACAAGAAATGGTTAGTGAAACAATATGCATGCATGCATGATCCTTACCTTACCAACTTTGATTTTGCTTAAGTATCGACTTGATTTTTGACATGTTTAAACCTTCATTTCATATGTCATATAAAATCAAGCCCACATGCAACAAAAAGAAAGAAAAATGGGTGCTAGCATCTGTGAACCCTGGAAATTGGGCCCACAAGGATTTGGCAAAAAAGATTGTTGTTTGAAAAAGAAAACAAAAGGAGTCGCCACCTTATTTTTTAAAGGAAACAAGGAAAACCCTAAAAACCATTTTGTTTTAAAGAAAACAATTTGAATGACTCCATATTTAAAAAGAAAGGCAAAAACAGTCTTTTTGGAAACCAAAGAAAATTGGGGATTCGGAGGCTAAGTTATGACATGGGAAGGTTCTAGGCAAAGCCTATAGGCACCCATGTCACCCTTTTGGTCTCTCGGTTTATTTGGGCTAAATTAAGATCTTTTCAACACACAAAAATCAATAATTATCACCAAAAGACAGCATACATATCATATATTCCATCCAATCATCCATGCATAATAAACAAGATAAAACAGAAAACAGAAAATAAAATACAAAGACCTAGGATACTTGGATCCTAGAACGGACTTGAGCCTCTCGAAGAGCGCCTACATACCATGCAACGAAATACATGGATCAAAGTCCACGTAGTTCAAATAGAACAGAGTTAAAACTTAATATAAACCTATGGTAAAAACCCTAGGTTTCCTTATTTGAAATAGAATTGAACAAACCAAGTTTGAATTTAGAAAGAATTCCACAAAAATGGAAACTTCGATAAAAAAAACAAAATTTTATTTATGAAGGAAACCTCTAATTATACTAGAAACTCATATTAAAAACTAACCCTAGGAGGGAGAAGAGAAAGAGTAAGGAAGAGAGGTGAATTGGGGTACCTTCACACCCACTTACCTTAGCGCAATAGTTCCAAGCATTAGCAATTTCAAGCAATGACAGCCTTATTTGCCATAGGACAATTACCACACCTATTTGCACCCTTACACGTGCTCAAAACCATGCAAACACAATAATATATAAATCTGGACAGAATAGTATTATGGCCTAAAATCATCCACTAATCATGCTAACAACAAAAAACAGCGAATAAATATAAGCTCTAACACAATCCTAGAACCATATCATGCATAAAAACCCTAGAAATCAACTAACATGCATGCAAAAATATCATAGTTATTCCATATGTAAAACATATACAGCAACTATGAAGAAAAATCAATAAAAAACCTAAACTAACATGCTGTATGAAACTATCCTAAAACAAGGACACTAAAAACCCTAAACTTACAAACATGCTTAAAAACACACAAAATAAACTCTAAACATGCTAAAATCAAACTAAACAGAACTTAAATCATGTATATTAACTAACTAAAGCAATAGAACATGATAAAAATCCTGACTTTAACATGCAATGACGCTATTCTAAAACAAGGACAACAGAAGTAATAGAATCACAACTATGCATTAAGACCTATGAACTAACACTAAAACATGCAAAACTCATCATGATCATCATTATTATCACATGTATTAACTAATAGAAACCTCAATCCATGGTAGAAATCATAAGCATTGCATGCAATAAAGCTAACCTAAGAGAGAACCCTAATTTCAACCTTAAGAGTTAGAACATACCTTGGGAAAGCCTTCCTTGCTGCTGTATAGACTCTCTCTTGCTCTTGTGGATGACTTAAATCAATGTTCTCCAAGGCTACAACAGGTTCCCCTAGTTCTCTTTCAAGTCTCTTTCTCTTATTCTCTCTCAAACACTCAGGTTTTAATGCATAAAGTGGCTCCCCTATGCTGAAGCATAAGGAGGTATTTATAGAGTTCACTAAGGATAAACCAATGGCTGGGATTAAAACCCTAGAAATTAATCCAAGGGCTATTAGAAAGACCCCCTTGAGGCTTAAGTAACTCAGAAGTTACCAAAAATTAGAAGGAAACTCGTTCAAAAGAGCCCAAATACTTCAAAATAGGCAAGAGTCCGCTTCAGTAAGGAGTTAGAGTGAAAATAGGAAAGTGGTCTCGGGTGACCACTAGGGCTTGGGCGGCTAGCCACCTGGGTCCAGGCTGCTAGCCGCTCGGGGCTGGGTGGTCACCCGAGCCCATTCCGGATTTTTGCCTATTTTTGACTCCTAATGCTTCTAGAAGTGTTTTAGGAGGCAAATTAAGTCCAATTTTGATGAAACAAAAGCCAAAACGACCGTGTTTCGATGAGGAATACATTTTTAGACATTTTAGGGTGAAAACCACTAACCATGGGGGCATGGTTAGGCTTGACAAAGGTGGTTAACCGCTATGCTCTACCTTTACAAAGTATAGGTATGCACATAGGATCAAACCAAATGTTTTCCAAACCAAAATTAAACTTTATAAAACACTTTTGGGGATAAAATGATGACTAATTAAAGTCAATTTGAAAAGATTTGGTTGGTAATTGTGAGTCAATTAGAGCTAACCCAAAGGAGGGTCAATTAACCAACTTGAACTACATTAAGCCATTTTAATCTCGAGCCATTGATTCATCAAATTGAACCTAGAAATACCTCGTATGCATCCATATGAACTCCAATTGACAATTTGGAGATCATTTTAAGGTCAAATGAAAAGTTTGGGACTTAAAAGACGATTATGCCCCTCAAGTCACAAAGTTCTTATTATCCCTCAAGATCAACTCCGAATTGAACCAAAATTCACACCCATTGTCCTTGTAACTCTAAAAAACTAATGCAAGTGACTAGACTAAAAAAAAAAAAACAAAAACATGCATGAAATGATGAGCCCTAGTAAGGTGGTGCAAAAATGGGGTGTAACAGAAGCCCCTCATTGGTGAACAAGTTACACTTGTGAACCAATGATAGAGAACAACCCATTTTTGCCAAAAGCCTGGAGAAATCACACACTGACACCAACAATGATAGGAGGTTGAAAACCTGAGATTGAAATAAGGAAGTGCACTCGAGTCATGAGTATACTTAAACCACTGGGGGTTGAGAATTGATAAGAGAAGCATATTCAAGCAACTACGAATGAACATACTTTTGAAATGGAAAGATATATTCAAGTCACGAATATATTTAACCAAGTGATTTGAAAGAGATTGAGAAGTATACTCAAATGATGAGTATACCTTTGAAATGGATAAATATATTCTGCTCACGAATACATTTAACCAAGCGTGTGATAAAGATTAAGAAGTTCATTCAAGTAATGAACGTACTTTTGAAATGGAGAAATATATTCTAGTCACGAATACATTTAACCAACTAAGTGACAAAGATCAAGAAGTACATTCAAGGAATGAACGTACTTTTGAAATGGAGAAATATATTCAGGTCATGAATATATTTAAACAAGTGATTGAAAGATACTGAGAAGTATACTCATGTGATGAGTATACTTTTGAAATGGATAAATATATTCAGGTCACGAATTTATTTAACCAAGTGATTAAAAAAGGACTGAGAAGTATACTCAAGTGATGAGTATACCTTTGAAATGGAGAAATATATTCAAGTGATGAATATGTTTAACCAAGTATGTGACAATGATCTGAGAAGTATGTTTAAGTGATGAACATACTTTTGAAATGGAAAATATACTCAAGTGATGAATATATTTAACCAAGTAAGTGACAAATATCTGAGAAGTATGTTCAAGTGATGAACATACCTTTGAAATGGAGAAATATATTAAAGTGATGAATATATTTAACCAAGTAAGTGACAATAAGCTGAGAAGTATACTCAAGTAATGAGTATACTTTTGAAATGGAGAAATATATTCAAGTGATGAATATATTTAACCAAGTAAGTGACAATGATTTGAGAAGTATGTTCAAGTGGTGAACATACCTTTGAAATGGAGAAATATATTTAAGCGATGAATATATTTAACCAAGTAAGTGACAATGATCTGAGAAGTATACTCAAGTGATGAGTATACCTTTGAAATGGAGAAATATATTCAAGTGATGAATATATTTAACCAAGTAAGATAGGGAATGAGGATTTGAGACTAGGAAGCATATTCAAATGGTGAACATACTTTTGAAATGGAAGAATATATCCAAGTGATGAATCTATTCAACCAAGTGGGAGAAATCAAGATTTGAAATGAGAATGTGAAAACAATTTATCAAGATTGAACAAGCATGGTGCAAGGGGAAAGTGCCTTAACACATTGTTACTTGAGTTAGCATGGCACAGGGGAAATATATTCAACCCTTTTGAACATAAAATCAATTCAAGGAATTGATTTCAAGATGAAATATGTTTTGATTTTAAGCTCAAAAAGTGTTGAATATCTCATTTGGAAGGGGGTTTGATCACGCGTCAAGGCGAGACAAAGCGAGGGACAAAGCCAAAACAAGGTGGCTTGGGTGACCACCAGGCCTTGGGAGGCTAGCCGCCTAGGCTCTGGTGGCTAGCCGCCCAAGGCTTGGGTGGTTACCCGAGCCATATGCTAAAAATTCTGGGTTTTTAAATACAAGGGGGCACTATTCATACCCCCCCCCATTCAACCTAACCCGAAAATTGGGAGCTTCTCTCTCTAGAAAGCTTACCCCATTTTGCAAAATCAAACCAACACCCAAGGGCATTCAAATACACACTTCAAGAGGGACTCATACACATGAAATAGCATCATTAACACCCAATTTCACATCAAAAACAACAAATTTGCAGCACTTATACAAATCAAAAACCCATTAAACCCATTTTTGTTCAAACAAGCTAGTTCATCCACTATGGATTCCAATGAAGCTCCCACTTCAAAGTATCCATTCCTTGACTCAAGAGTAGATACAAAGCTCCAACATATGATGTTCCTCAAGGGAAATTGCTCCAAGAACCAAGGAATCATCTCTCCATTCTCCATTCCAAGTAAGAGGTAAACTTACCCATTTCAAACTTTTCTTTGAAATTTCCATTTTTGTTGGTTGAAATGCATTCCCATGAACTCTCTATGAGTATTCCTAGCAATGTTTGCAATGCCCATTGATTTTGGCAAGGATTGGATGTGAAAAGAATTCAATTTGAAAGCTTAGTGAATAGTGCCCACCAAGTGTTTGATAAAATGCTTGAGTGATAGAAATTCATCAATCTTTGTAAAATTGATGTGTATTGCAAGGCAAATCATAGGCATTCATTTCTAATTGATTTTAGAAACAAAATCAAACATTTTCATGAACTTTGAAAAACAAAGTTTGCTATTCTTTTGAAAAACCAATGTTTTTATGAACAAGGTTTGCTTATTTTTTCCTTAAAAACCACTTTGGAAAACCAAGTTTACTTATTATTTCCTTTGAAAAATCGATGTTTCCACGGTCTTGGAATGCATGGTTTACCAATGATCATGAGTTTGAAGAATAAAACCAATGTTTTCATAAACTTTCAAAGCAAAGTTTACTTGTTCATGAACTAAAAGACTTAGCTTTTGAAAAGCCAATTATCAATGTTTGCCCATAATTTTTACACTAACTAGATGAATAATTCTCTTGATTAGCCCAACTTCCAAGACCTACGCACAATGTCTTCCATAAAGAACCTTATTGGGTGGTGGAAACATATAGAATACACCCAACCTACTGCAAGAGACATCATTAAAAAGGCAGGTTTTAGTTGGTTCCTTGACTCTTTATGGAATGAACAATGGGATAGGCAAGCCCTTCTTGCCTTATCTGAGTTATGGTGGGATACCACCAACACCTTCCACTTTAGTTTTGGGGGATGACCATGACTCCCAAAGATTTTTCAATCATCACCGGCTTAAGCCTCAAGGGAAAGAGGTTGGAATATTATGGGGATGCCAACACGGATGGTGTCTATCTCCTGTCTATGTTAGGAATGGACATTAACGCTAGCTCACGCGGGTGTTAGGCGGATATGGCTATTTGAGAACTTTGCCAATCAAGAAGAAGGTGTGGGAGTGGCTCCCGAGTGCATGGCTAGGGCATTCCTGATTTACATGCTCTCTTGCACTCTCTTTGTTGGTGCCAATGACATGGAACAACTGGGCTATCTTGCTTGCATGGTGGATGTCCACAAGATGGGGAGGTATAACTAGGGAGGGGCAGCACTAGCCACTATGTATAGATCTATGTCCGACATGTCCTGAGGGGTTTCCAAGAACTTTGGTGGGCTTCCATTTGCCTAGGAGGCAAATAAAATGTTTAATTTTTAAGTTCCTCTCACACTTGATTTGATTTTAATTGCTTTTCTTGAATTTTGACAGATATGGTACTATGAGTATCTGGGACTGTGCCGCCCTGCCCTAGACAATGAGATACAGGAGTGGCCCTTACTCAAGAATTATGTTCCTAGCAAGATAGCTGTGCGTGCCCCCAACAGGCATGACTATACCTATGCAAGGGCATACTTGGCGAGTCTGAATGTCGATATGGTAATCCACCTTCCTTATTCTTTTCTTTCTTTTATTTTTATTATCTTGCTCATCTTTTTTTCAAATTCAACAGGTAGAGTGGAGCCCATGGGGACTATGGGAAGCTAGGCTACCCAGGAGGTGTGTATCCTGCTTGGAGTTGACTAGGAAGATGGTACTCTTTAAGGGTCCCTCAGGGCGATACTGGTTTTGGGAGAGCGTGTCCTTAGGCAAGTGAAAGGACGAGTGGATGCCGCTCTTACCCTTGTCTTGCCTCCGATGAACATGAGGCACACCGACTCCTTGGATGGGGATGAGCTGATGGAAGCTCCAACTGGGTGGGATGTTGAGGAGTTCACCTTGCCCAATACTGATTATATGACCTTCTGTAATCAATTCTTGATGCGTCCTAGGGTCATAGGCTTCCCACCTCAAGGGGTGAGTCTCTATCCCATTCTTGTTAATATTGATTTATGCAAGCACTCCTCTTAGACAAATTATTATTGCAGGGCCGACGAGCTCGTGGACATAGTTCCACAGTAGGGTCATCCACAGGCATGACTCATGGAGCTGATAATTATGAGATGGAGGGAATTGCACAACCACCTCTCCCAGTTCTTGATTGGCAAGTGAACTTATGCAATGGGTTGGAATTAGGAGGGCTGATATTATTCGCCCTGCTTTCGATGAAGTCCCCAAGATTGACTCGAGCTACGTGAATGTAAGTTCTAAGCCTTTGCCTTCCTTGAAACCTTTTTCATTATTTATTAACCATGTTCATTTTTTAGGTTCCTCGTGAGTATGCATAGGAGTGCCTTGAACTTAGTGAAGGATTAAGGCGGGACCTTATCAGGATGAGTTTGGCAAACTCTGTGCTAGAAGGGCGACTAAATCCCATTGTAAGACATTCCCTTTGTTCATTCCAATCATAGGAGCTAAAGACATAACCCTTTTTATTAGTTGATTTTCTTCGCAACAGGTCTCCACACTACGTCCACCCCAACCCATGCCACCCCAAAGGATTCCACATGCTGGTCGTGGTAGAGGCGAGTCAAGTAGGAAGAGAAGACAACGGGAGATCATTAGCTTAGCTTAACCTCTTGCTTTGTAAACGAATGAAACATCTTTCTTTATGCTTTGTAACCTCTCTTTGAACACTTGCTTTGGTACTTTATGAGACCTTTGGAATTCCATTATGGTGATTTACTCATGTTTTTGTGCAAAAATAAGCTCAAAATAAGCTTCCCAAGGTCACATAATCATATAGGGGTCAAATAGGGTCAAAAATAGGCAAAACTGGGCAAAATAGGAAAATGGCCTCTGGTGACCACCTAGGGCTGGGCGGCTAGTCGCCCAAGCCTAGGTGGCTAGCCGCCCAGGCCTGGGTGGTCACCAGAGCCCGAAGTGAGAATCCCACTTCAAATAGGAAACTCCCTATTTTGACGGGTTTTCTCCTTTTAGAACTCGGATTTGTGACCTTTTCCCTATAAAAACACATCAAAGGGGTTCATAAACCTACTTGTATTCATTCATTAGAAATTATGGAGGCTCTAGACAAATTTTTAGGAGGGTTTTTGAGAATTATGAGTGCTGAAGCAAAATCTGAGTTCAAGTGCTTTGGCTTGGATCCATTGTTTTCCTTGAGGCACGTGAAGCTTGAAACGAACCTCCTAACTACTGCTACATATTTTTGGGATCCCCAAGTTCATGTATTTCCGCTTCAACTATGAAGAACTATGCCCAACCATGGAGGAATTCTGCGCGTTGTATAGAGTTTCACCGATAGGTCCTTTCATCCTCTCTACTCCTCGCCCAAGCTTTCTTACTTCTTTCTCTAACTTTCTTGGGATTCACCAACAATATGCCTCCATGTTTGTAAAAGATCATATGGTAGACTTGATGAAATTGGCAACTCTTTTTTGGCCTATGACAGTAAAGGTATTCTGAAATTTACCCTTCTATTAAGCACGCACTTGCTTTTTGCCTCATTGGTCGTTTCTTTATTTCAACTGGTACTCCACATGTTCCCATACAAATTTGTGAGTTGATTCCTTCCTTACCAAGGGTCATAACTTAATTCCCATGGTACTAGCTGAAACCTTGAATAGTTTGGATAAAACTCATGAGGATCCAAAGGTTCCTTTAGGAGGTAGCCCCATTCTGTTGCAAATGTGGTGCTTGAAAGACTGAAGTTCTTATCACCCATTATCATTACACCGTACAAGCCCCAGCATTACTGTCTTCGCCGCATTGAACTGCTTGGAAAGTTCTTATTGAGGGATTGGCTAGGTTACTTCCAAACCCTTTCATGGAGAAATATCAAGTGGTTTGTCTTCATATGGGGCTGCAGTGAACAGGTGCTTTTGCGAACTTCTAGGTGTGCAATGGTGAGACTCATAGGACTGAGGTCTACTTCTTTTTATTGGCCTTCAGGGTTCTTCATCAGATGGGTGCCTATGCAAACCATACCCACTTCCTTGAAAGGTGACTATCCTATGGTGCCTGGGGGTTTTCTGTGGTGACTTGGGCGAAGGATTCGATGGCCTAGCAAGCTAACACTACCCAAATTATGAATACTGATGGTCCATATATGATGAGCCCCGAGTACAAGGAATGGTGAAGAATAATTTGGGTGAGAGAGAGACTACTCGAAGAGAAAGGATTTTTGGACTTATCAAGAATAATGAACTTGGACCTTGTAGAGAAGATATTATGAAAGCAGTGACAGTAGCTTACGAACATGACTTGAGGAAGAAAAGAAGACTCAAGAGAGAAACAAAGAAAGGTGAAGAATGGGCTGCGAAGAAACCCAAGAAGAAATTGAAGACTCAATAGAATAGGATATTTATGGCATATTTATAGTTCTTTTACTTAATACCAATGAATTGCTATATCAATCACTTTTAGTTTTGAATAAATTTCCAATAATAAATTAAATTTGGGATTTTGTTGTTTGATTTAGACCGCACCCAAAGTAACTTTATGGGTTGCCTACGTATCTCCATGATTTTTCTTTTTTTTTGCTTTTTTTTGTTTTTTGTTTTTTTTTTTGTTTTGTTTTTTTTTTTGTTTTTGTTTTTTGAATGGAGAATTAGGTCTTACATAGTTCTTATGCCTTAACTTTGCCTAGGCGCCCTTACAGGGTTTTTCGACCTAGCAGGCCTCAAACATGATATTTCTTTAATTGATCCAAATTAGTTGGACGAGCGAACTCAATTCCATCTAAATCCATGAGGCGAAACAGCCCTTGCTGGCAATATCTCTTTGATAATGTATGGTCCACCCCAACTTGGCTTGAATTTCCCTTGTGGATCGAATATTGGAGCTCTGATTTCTTTCAACACTACATCCCCTTTCTTTAGACCTTGATCTTTAACATGCTTATTGAATGCTTGGCAACTCTCTGCTGATACCCTGCACATGATACAGTGCCTTTAACCGCCTTTCATCCAGTAAAGCTAACTCGTCATAACGACTCTTAACCCAGTCCACTTCTGTTATCTCACTCTCCATGGCAACCCTTAGTGAAGGAACCTCTTATTCAACTGGTAACACGGCCTCCATTCCATAACTAGAGAGTAAGGGGTAGCCCCTGTTGACGACCTTACTGATGTTCTGTAACCCCATAGAGCCAACAGTAACTTCTCATGCCAGTCCGTGTGCATGTCTACAGTCTTCTGTAGTATCTTCTTGATATTCTTGTTAGCTACTTCCACTGCTCCATTAGTCTGAGGATGGTATGGTGACGACAAATGGTGAACTATGCTGTACTTTTGCAAGAGCTCATGGGCTTCCTTCTGAAAGTGCTGACCATTGTCTGAGATAACTTCATGCGGTACCCTATATCGATAGATAATGCTGTGCTGTATGAACTATGCTACCTTCTTGGAATTCAAGGTCTTAAAGGATGCTGCTTCCACCTATTTAGTGAAATAATCAATGGCAACCAGGATGTATTCATGCCCATTTGATGCCTTTGGCTTGATTTGTCCGATGATATCTATCCCCCATACTGCGAACGGCCAAGGTGATGACATATTTGTTAAAGGCATGGAAGGCAGATGCTGTCCACTAGCGAACAGTTGGCATTTATGACACTTCTTAACATGCGCGTGGCAATCTCTTTCCATGGTAGACCAATAATAGCCTAGCTTTATGATTTTCTTAGCCAACATATAGCCATTCATGTGTGGAGCCCCTGTTCCTTCATGGATTTCTTTAATCAGATGCTCAGCTTCCTCCTCGATGACACACAGCAGGTGGATCCCGTCGTATGATCTCCGTTATAGCTTTCCTCCACAAAGTACATAGTGACTCGCCAACCGTCTTAAGGTTTTTCTGTCGATGCGAGATGCTCTTTCTGGGTATTCCCTCTCTTCAATGAACTTCTTTATGTCATGGAACCACGGATGGCTATCATTCACTTCCCTTTCTTGGATTGCATAACAGTACACGGGCTTGTCTCGGCATTCTATCACCAACGGCTTCACATTTCCCCCTTCGGTATCTCCACCATGGATGCTAGGGTTGCCAAGGCATCGGCGAATTGGTTCTTGTTTCTTGATAGGTAGTTGAACTCTACTCTGAGAACTCCTCGGTTAGAGCTTCCAAATAAGCATGGTATGGCAGCTTTTCATCCTAAGTTTTCCATTCCCCTTTTATCTAACAAATGATTAGCGTCGAGTCCCCGAACACTTCCAATTCTTTGATCCCCAATTCAAGTGCAGCTTCCAATGCCAGGACACAAGCCTCGTACTCGGCAATGTTATTGGTGGCTTCAAACCCCAACTTGACCGCCAATGGTGTAAATGCCTCTTCAGGTGAAACCAGCAGGACTCCTATCCCATAACCTTTCTTCTTGGCTACCCCATCGAAGTATACTTTCTAAGTCTTCCTTCCAATTTCTAGCACATCCTCGTCTGGGAAATGATTGCTGAATGGAGTGGATGATGACACAGGACAGCTGGCTAGGTAATCTGCGATGATGTTCCCCTTGATAGACTTTTGATTTTCATACTTGATGTCGAATTCATTGAGGAGAATTAACCATCGAGTAGTTTTGTATGACAATAGCCTTTCTATCAGGTACTTTAATGAATCCATGCGACTTATCAAGAACACTTCGAAGGACATCATGTAGTGTCGGAGTTTCTGCGTCGCCCATACTAGTGCCACACAAGCCTTTTCAATTGCATTGTACTTCACTTCATAGTCTGTCATTTTCTTGCTTAAGTAATAAATGGCATTTCCCTTTGTTGACCCTTCGAGATATTGAGCTAACATAGCTCCCGTCGCGGTTTCGGTGACCGTTAAGTATAACAAAAGCAGTGCACCTTGCTGTGGAGGGACTAAGATTGGAGGATTGCTCAAGTATTTCTTAATGGTCTCAAAGGCCTCTTGGCATTCTTTGTTTCATACTTTTGGCACACCTTTCTTAAGCAATTTGAAGATTGGTTTGCAAACCATAGTCAAGTTGGCAATGAATCTACTTATGTACTAAACTCTTCCCAGAAAAACCTGGATTTGCTTCTCAGTGCTGGGCGGCTCCATCTCTACAATGGCTTTTATCTTCCCTGGGTCCACTTCGATGCCTCTCTGAGTGATCATGAACCCTAACAACTTGCCTGCAGTGACACCAAAAGCGCACTTCTGTGGGTTTAAATGGAGATTGTACTTCTTTGCTCGTTCCAGGAATTTCTCTAGTGCCTTGAAATGCTCTTCCCTATCCACGGACTTCACGATCATATCATTGACATAAACCTCAACCTTCTTATGGATCATATCATGCAATAGGGTCGTAGCTGCTCTTTGGTAAGTAGCCCCAGCATTTCTTAAGCCAAAAGGCATTACCTTGTAACAGTACGTTCTCCATTGCGTGATAAAAGCTGTTTTCTCCATGTCTTGAGGCACCATCTTTATCTGGTTATACCGGAGAATCCGTCCATGAAGGAGAGGAGTGCATGTCCCACTATACTATCCACCAACATGTCGATATGGGGTAAAGGAAAGTTATCCTTAGGGCTCGCGGCGTTAATCTCGGAAATCGACACATATCCTCACTTTCCCATCTTTTTTAGGCATAGGCACTATATTCGACAACCACTTAGGATACTCCACAACTTGGAGGAACCCCGCGTCTAGTTGTTTAGTTACCTCTTCTTTTACTTTTAGAGCCCATTCTGGTTTTAATCTTCTGAGTTTCTGCTTTACCAGCTTCTTTAAGGAATTAGTGGGGATATAGTGTTGCACAATATTGGGTCAATGCCAGGCATGTCTTCATAAGACCATGCGAAAGCCATAATGTTGGCTTTTAAGAGGGAGATCATTCTTTCTTTTTCAACGGGGGAGAGGGTTTTCCCAATTTTAACTATTCTTAGCAATTCATTCGTCCTCAAGTTAATTGATTCCAATTCATCCATATTAGGTTCGGTGACGCCCCTTTTCCTTTGCTCAACGAGCTCCGGGGGGACATCGTTCCTAGGATCTATATCTATTCCATAAATATCCATAAAGGAGAGAAAAGAGACACTGCATATATAGAGAAAGAAAGCAACTTTATTGACTAGGAATAGCAGGAATGACACCCAAAAGAAGAAAGAAAACAAACAAATCTGTATCACCACTATGACTCCACAAAGTGAGTTAAGTAGATACATCTTATTGAATTAGGGAAATATTACTAAACTAAGAAACCTACAAGCTGCTATCAGGTAGGCCAAGGTCTTCTTCTTCATATTTCTCCACAATGACATCACTTTCAAGGTACCAATTAAGGAGTGGCACAGTAGCATGGCTAACGGATGAACCTTGGAGTTCTTTAATGGTCGAGTCTCCCAAGGTAAGGATCATGTCTTGGAACATTTCAGTCATAGCCCCTACATCAAGGTTCTCTGCCCAGTCCTCTTCTTTCTTTTCCCAGAACTCATCATTGATGTCTTTATTGTCCACCATTTCAGCTGTGATTGGATGCCATTCGGTGAAGAAGATTTCAAATCTCGGAACCTGGATCTTGGTAGCTTGGTCAAAGGTGGGCTCTGGAAACCATCCCCTTCTTTGACGAAGTAACCATTCAAAGTAGGTCAATATGGCGAGATCCTCAAGTTTGGCACCCTTCCCTCAGCTTTGGCTCTTACTTTCTCCTTATTTCTTTTCAGCATTTCGTATGATCATTTTTGGACTCATATCCTAGCCCAAAGGTGTATGAGGTGACACAGCTCTGAACAGACTTAGGGATCCCTTGTTGGCAACGTCCTAGCCCCATGCCTGAAAGAAACTCATTCTTCTCATGATTTCACCGACGTGCAAATTGCTGGGGGAAAAAGTCTAAGGGTATTAACTCACCCTTCTCAAGTTCTTTCTCAATGCATTGGACATAGTCAAACCCGAATAATGGTATCGCTGCTGATTCTAGTTGTATCTCACATATAAGTGTTAGGATTATGCCCTAGAGCCAATCATAGAGATGATTGTTTAGGGATTAGGAACAATCATTTGATTTCATTTATGTATGTCACATTTAATATTGATTTAATAAAAGGGCTTATTTTATTATGTTTATATGCATCATTTATATTTACATAATATGTCCATGGAGTTAGAGTTGAGAATATGGAATTAAAAAGAGTTGTAATTTTGAGACTATAGATATATCTCTGTACTAAACTCCTAAAGCATTCCTAGTTGAAGGTTCACCATGATGGACAGTAATGAACCATAGGACTAGCACTTGTTAGGTTGACTCTATAGGAGGATAGCTAGTCTCAAGCTATTTGTGTGGAGACACTACAACCAACAAGTAGGTGCCTATTATGAGAATAGGTTCACTGAATGTGACTGTGAGCGCCGCGTCCTGAACCACGCCGGCTCGGGAGTACGCTGCTAACCATGAATGATTAGGGCGGAGAGGGAGTCGCCACCCGGTTTAGTCCCGGGAACCGATTGACCCCTAGCAAGAGGCCCATGTCACGACCCAAATTAATTAAGCCGTGATCAATAATAATAAATCCTTTGATAAAACGTGGATGACACGTGTTCAAATCTCAATTATTTTAAAAATTTTCGGCATGACCCATCCGTAGATAGGACATACCATCGTGAAAACCTGTTATAAAAATCCATACATAAAAATTTCCTGTCATCCATGGAAGTGGTATCATCCCATGCATCGCATTCCACGTATATACAACATTAAATAATTACAATTACAACCCCGATTAAATTTACATTTACACTTCTGATTTAAATTACATATTCCTTCTCATGAAAAATACATTCCTAATTAACATAATGAAATTTCCATTAAGAACAACTTCCGCCCAAGATAGCTAAACCAATCCCTGGATTATCTAAAAAACATTTAAAATAATAGGCGTGAGTCCGACGACTCAGTAGATACAATTTGACATAGTAAACTAAAGCAATGATATAAATAAAATCCATTATATCATTTAAAGCAATATACTAACCAAGTATATTACAAAACCCAAAATAAGTTATAACCCATAACTTAAAATAAATAATGCATAACGCCCAATGCATGTGACTCATGTCCAATTTACATTAATTCCATTAATTACCGACCACTCCCGCAGGAGTCTTCGCGCAGAAACGGAGGATTTAAACCCAACTTCTAAGAGGACAATACAAGGGTTCCTACCTGGAACCGGAAAGTAGCCTCTGATTCGGGAACACAAGGGTTCCTACCTAGAACCGGATAGTAACCCAGGACCAAAGGAATGGAAAACACTGCAAAGTCCCATTGACTAAGTAGTCCAATTCCAATGACCCTTTTTATGCAATACTTTTACCCAGTATTCATTAAGTCCATTTAATGCATGATTATGCCCAACATGCAGTGCCATAAACCATAAAATGATTTTATAACCAAAATCATCTTCAAAGTATGCTATATAAGCCATAATCAAATAACATCATAATTATACCCAAAATTTTAATAGACAACATAAATTTCTCATCATGATTATAACCTTGAATCATAATCGAAAACTTCGAATAAACAGGGAAAGTAACCATAAACCCCCCCCAC